>CM026217.1:766977-861977 GCA_014839995.1 Xenentodon cancila | reverse complement strand
AGAGAATTTGTATTAGTTGATAATAGCTGGCTTTGGCTGAGAGGCCGGACGAACAGATGCACAGGAAATGTAGAAGCTTCCAGCCAAATGGGCTGGCAGTGCTGCACGCTGTCCCTGCATATCTTAATCTTGGGTTGGCCAACTAAGAAGTGGCTTTTCTGCCACCAAAACCAAATGCAGTCATTCGCTCTGGTCTTGCCAAAGATTCTGTACTTTCTAATGTAAATACTTTTTCTTGTGTTTAGTGAATTTTAGCTTGTTGTCCAGTTCTGGACTTTCTTGGCGCGTGTACTTGAAGACTATGAGTAAGCGCCATCAATCACGACTGATCTGTAATCGGCTCCGGAGGAGTCGACATGTTTATCTCACTGACCTTTCATCGCTCAGTCTGAGCACCTGTTTTTCAATCCTCCCACAAGCTGCGAGTGCCTGCGGGCTTGAAAAATGTGGATGCCATCCGGATGGGATGGATGTGCCACAGGTGGAGGGTTCTGGCTGCTCACTTGTTTTCTTTTTTCACAATTATTTACACATTTTCAGTGACTCATCTCCTCGGAGACGTGGCGCACCTTCACATCTCGGTTTCTTTGATAACGTCAGTTACCGTCTCTCCTCATGTCACATCCCGACTGTATAAGAAGAACTGGACAAGCCCTCTGTGACGTCACTCAGGTTTTGGAAAGAATACCTTTGAATCTTGTTTGTCCTTGGACTGTGCAGCACCATGTTGCACTTTGGTCGGAGACTTTGACGGCTGGAACACGCCCACTTTTTGTGAATCCCACTTAACCATTTTAGCCTGGCTTTCTTAGCTAAGGCTAACCCATCATGCTAATTGGTATTACTTTACATTTAGTCCTGTCAGATGTTTCCTGACATCCTCGCTTAAAGCGGTGCTACTAAAACGGCATCTGAAACGTGTGCAGCCAGACCTGAAATGAGGACAGCTCTGCTGGGACCCGTGGTCACATGGCCTGCCGCCGGCGGAGTTGGACCTGTTGTAGTTCAGTGAGTCTACTGGCGTCGCGGCGTGATATGCTGCAGATCTCTAAACAGATCCTGGAATGGTCCACTGTGACTCCGGGCTCCTTCTGCTGATCCGGAACGGAGTAACCGTGAAGCTGCTTTATCAATTTATCAACAGGTTAATAACATTTGTTTTGTGGCAAAATCCGATTTAACCGCTGTGTTTAGCCAACAGAGGTCCGTAGGGGAACCACAGGGGCCGGATCTGGACTCTGGAGGTCCGTAGGGGAACCACTGCATCCGGATCCGTTTCTTTCCGTTTCTCCGGATCTCCGGATCCGTTTCTCAGCGTGTTTTAGGGGAAGTGATGATACCGAACAGGCTGGCCTGCCATTATCACCTAACCATTATCTTCAAAATACCAAACCAGGGCACCGTGACGCTGCCTCCTCTGTGGTTCCCTGTCCTTCCTCCCGCCAGAAGCAGGAGTTTGGACAGCATGATTCTCCATACGACTCGCACCTCTGAATCCTGGTCATTTCCAAACGTCATGTCGTCTGTGTGATGTTGCCGTCGTGGATTCTCCAGCCCAACAGCTCTCTGGTGAAATCAATGACTATAAATATATTTAGTGAGCTCCCAAAACCTTTCAGGTCTTTAGTTTTATAATTTTGTCTGCATTCAGAAGTTCAAATCAGATTTTATCAGATACAAAGTTATTGATCATAAACATGCAGCAGAAGAAGTGAATCGGATCCAGTGTTTTTGTAAATTCAGAGGACGCCTTACTGCAGAAATGGAGGGTTTTGGAGCTGCTTCTGCAGCCAGAGAGGACACGACACGACACGCCGCCACACAAGCAGCATGCCAGTGTCGTTGGGGAGTTGCTGGGGCGAGTGGGCAGAGCTTCGCGGTGGTTAATCAAATGCAGTGGAGACGGATGCAGTCGGCTGCCTGCCAGCCTTTCTGCTTGCTATTTTTAGCCTCCGCCGTGCTGATGAAGCTTGTGCTCTCTTTACAGACACACAGCCTGGCTCATGCTGCAGATATTTATAACCTCCACAGTGGTCTGCACAACTGCCACAACTTCAGAAGAACAACAAAGTGCTTTTCTTTGTTTTGGCTCAGAATTTAAACTGGCCATCGTTTACCTTGTTCACCTCAAACTGCACTTCCAAGTTTGGGTATTGATTTTCAGAGGATCTGTAATGATTCAGCTGCTGATGCTGAGCCTGCAGAGGAAACAACGCCTCTAAAGGTGGACCTACGTCTGTCTCTGGCTATTTTCTGCTAGATATTATCTTTGTTTAAACTATTTTACTTCAGTTTGAGGTGATACTACTGATTAGGTGGCGATGTTGCACTTATTTCTGCACGTTCATGGTCAGCGCGTTGCAGGTCGTGTATGTGATCATTCAGTTTGGAGCTGTGGTTTCTATCCCACTGCACACCTGGACACTAAAAGCAGGACTGCAAAATAGGATAACAGGTCTACAGAAGTCAGTAGGAATGTCTTCATAGATACAACAGTTGCGCTCAAACCATCTCTGCTCTTGAAGTCTAGACATGAGCAAAACACGGCCCGACGGACACACGAGGCCTCAATCCAGACCTCCTTAGACAAAAGTAATACAACAGCAGGATTTGAGGATCCGTTTATTCTGCTGTTTTACTCGACAACAGCAAAGGGCGCCGTCTGCGTTCACACTTCAGTTTCCTCTGTGATGGTTGGCGATGCCCGAGCGGCGATGCCCGAGCGGCGATGCCCGAGCGGCGTCAAAAAAAACAAAACGAAAAAACCAGCTGACACCAAATTCTGCATCTTTATTTATTACCCTTCATAATGACTCAGACATGCCTTCACCTGAAGATTAACTCTTGAAAACACAGAACGAGGCGAGCCTTTGTTTTAACGACGTTGTCAGATGTGCGGCCCTTTATCTACTTCGGGTGTGCAAGTATGGCCCTAATGAAGAGAAAATGGTGCTCGCCACTGGTCCAGACCCATGCTTTGGAAGTCAGGAGAGCTATCTTTGTTTATAAGGACCCATTTGCACATTATTGTACACATATCAGCTAATTATTTTTTTATTTCTTCTGCAGATCAGACATCAGGTAAAGACGGGAATCAGCTTCTGCTGTAACTCGCTGCATTGTGGGAGTCGTTTATTAGGTTGCCCATCGATGCTGAAGCTCACTTTGGCTGTAAACAAGTCAATAGTGTTTTAGTGGAGCTTTATTGAGCTTCGTCTCCGGAGTGAGATACGCGGAGAGGCAGGTTGAGATAAAAGCGATGATTCAGGCGACCCATGATTAGGCTTCTAGTATTCCCAGACTTATTGCTCTTGACTGGTGGAGCTTGATGGATGGCATCGATCTCTGGAGGCTGAGCTAAACTTTTATTACAACAAGGACCGGAAAGTCTTTGCTGGCTTTTTGGGAGGCTTTTCTGCAAATGACCCTCATCTTTTAAGACAACATGCTGAAGAATCCAGCAGCGGGATGAGGCCTGGCCGTCTGGACACATGCCACAAACGAGTGGCAGCCACCCATCCTCCCGGCGCCGCCGATCCGTCAATCTGTTGTCAGGGAGACACAGCAGCCGCCGCGGCCCCTTCCTCACTCCACCAGGCGAGCACTAAGCTACCTGAGCTATGACTGGTTTACCGTGATAGTATTTTAGTTATGACTGCATATAAACGGGGAACGAAGAAGTGCAGGACAGAGACGTTGTCGGTCAGCGTAACTCTGGTGGAAATGTACAACATCAAAACTACGTTTTATTAAGTTCAGTGCAGTCGTCCTGGGCAGCCCTGTTCCAAAATCCAGGAACCGAGCTGGAATCCTAATAATTAATAACAGTCTCCGTAAAAATAGTTCAGACGCGTCACTAAATGCTCCCTGCTGGCAGTCATTCTGTTCAGAACACGGTGAGGCACCATCATCTCCAGAGGTCCCCAGTCCCCAGAACAGAACCAGCCTTCTTTATCGGTTTGTTCAGTTCTTTAAGTCACTGGTTCTGATGCTGCTCCACAACAGATGACTGAAGATGTGATTGAATTCTCCACATGAGACTCTGTCCTTTCTTATAAACGGCATCAATGTTGCTGTCCAGGTGAACACTGAGGTGTTTATTCTCCTCCACCACCTCCACTTGTTCTCCCATGATGATAAACTATCTGACTTGATCCTTGTTTGCCTAAAATTCACAATCATCTGCTTTGCCATGCTCACACTGAAGATGAGATGATTGCTTCCATACCAGGCCACAAATTGGTCCACCAGTTCTCTGTCTTGTCCATCACTGGTGCACCCCACAACTGCAGAGTAATCTGAGTATTTCTGCAGATGACAGGACTTCCACTTGTCCTGGAAGTCTGAGGTGTACAGTGTGAAGAGGTGTGGTCAGAGTACAGTTCCCTGTGGTGCTCCTGAGCTGCTGACCACCTGCTCCGACACTCAACCATTCAGTCTCAACTGTGGTCTTGTCGGGTAGTCGGTAATCCAGGTGATTGTGGAGGCGTCCACCTGTGTCTTCTGGAGGTTCTTGTGTAGTAATGCAGGTTAGTGGGGTTAAGATGACTGTGGGTTGGTTGAAGCAGGTGTATGATGGCATCTTCAACTGCAACCTCACGACGATTGATGAACTGCAGTGGGTCCTAGAAGGTTCTTGATTGCTTCTTCAGGTGGGCCAATAAAAGTCTTTCCAGGATGTTGAGGATGTGAGATTGTAGGGCTGCAGGTCTGTAGTCATTAGGAGAAGATGGATGAGATCTTTTTGGCACTGGAACAAGTCAAGAAGTCTCCCACATAGACCTTTTTTAACAACAGTCCTCACTGATTGGCCACATGGGTGGGTTTTTTCTCCAATCAGTTTGCGGTTGTGTGATGTCTCGAGGCTGCAACAACATGAAACCTCTCACTTCCGCTGGTGACTGACGACGTGAGCAGTCAGAGGGACGTTTGGCCGGCGGATGTGTCAGAGAGCTCTGGAATAAAAAATCCTTGTGAATTTGCAGACGTTCACATTTTTTTTTCATTATTTTGTTTCTTGTTTGTGAGACGTGAGCAGAGACTAGACCCAGACTGCAGGAACTGGTTTGCTGGGTCATTGCAGCTCATGAAAGTGCAGATGTATGATGTATGGAGAAACATTGATATTACAAGATATTTTGGAAGAAGGGTGCTTGATTTCCTCTGAGAATGATCAAACTGTGAGCGCTGCTTTGCTGTCAGAGCTTTGGCAGCCAATCGGCACACCGATTTATGGCTCATTTTTAGATCCTAGTTGCAATAGGCAGGAAAGCTGTTCAATCGCTCACATAAAACACAGAGAGAGCGAATTAGCAGAGCACATCTCGTCACTGCACTGTCACAGTGATGTGGCACCGCAGGCCTCCTCCATAACTGATGGCTGCAAGAGCTGGTACATTAAGAACCTGTCCCCAGGAGGTCAGACTTGGATGTATTCCCCCTCCTAATTACCATTCATGTAAAATGCACGACTCTCTGAGCTCCCGGGCATCTTTTTTATTAGATGCAGCAATCAGCAAAGCAACAGTTGGTTCACTGGTTCGCCGCCTTATTTTCATGGAAATTATAAAGATATCTAAAGAGGGGTTTCCTTCTTCGAAGACAGCCCTGAGATTTTAACTGCTAAGCCTTTCTAGGAAAATGTTCTTGAATGAAGAGGGTGAAAAGTGATCTGCTCAAATAAAAGCATCCACCCGCCCGCCCGCCCGCCCACGTGGTTGTTCAGGACGGCGTGCACTTTGTCTCATTAACTTCTCTCCATCAGGCCCGTTACGACCTTACACACTGAAGACACCAAAGAAGCATGAAAGTTCTTGTCAGAGATGGAGTCCAAGCAGGCTGTGCTCTGTGTTGAATGCATGTGTAAATATAGTCTTTATCCCTCTTCCAGATTGTCCCTTGTAATGTCTCCGGTTGGGGCTCCGCCACCCACAACGTCTCACGTCTTCGACCTGTTTACACCAAGCGCCATCATTCCAACTTGTGCTGGTTTTCACAGAGGGGGTGAATTTCTGCTTACCACATCACAGGCCTCACCTGTGCATTTGCCACATGTTGCCGTGCAGAACGAGGAAAAAGAGGCTACAGTTTGTCTTTGTCAGCCTCAGCTTGTTTGTGTGTGTAAGATTGCTGGTATATGCAAGCCCAGCGGGTGAAATTAGAGAGAATCGGGCATTTCATCACGCTGACTGGGCTTGAATCCATGTGTGAAATCCATTGAAGCAGACCAAGCGTGGCTCCACACGCCGCTCGCTGAGCTGCTGGCTGTCGGGTCACCTGCGGCTGCTCCAGGACCTGCAGCTTCATGATGCTGCTCGCTGGCTCTTTCATTCAACAAGTCATTGTGGAAGAGCGTGAACGTCTGTGCATCTAAGTGGAGTGAAACCAGACGTGTGTGTGTGTGTGTGTGTGTGTGTGTGTGTGTGTGTGTGTGTGTGTGTGTGTGTGTGTGTGTGTGTGTGTGTGTGTGTGTGTGTGTGTGTGTGTGTGTGATGAGAGAGCTGTTCTTAACTGTTTTGCAGCATCTGGTGTTCAGCTCAGCTTGTCCCATCTCCGAGGATGGGTTTCACATGTCAGTGCTTGGCACCTGGTTCCCAGCGTCACCTGGTTCCCAGCGTCACCTGGTTCCCAGGGTCACCTGGTTCCCAGCGTCACCTGGTTCCCAGCGTCACCTGGTTCCCAGCGTCACCTGGTCAGCCTCCGCCAGGTACAAGCTGATAATGTAGTGAAATACTCAAGAAAAGGAGGTGGAGGCTGTGCTCAGGAGGACTAAGTAGCAAAAGTCTTATGCAAATTCGTACAGCTTATTCTTCTTGAAAAGAAGTCAAGTTTATATGAGTGATTTTATGCTGGTGGGTTTTCAGGATGAGTATGAGCAGTATTTGTAGGCAGTTGTATGATCGTCATCAGTGTGCTGAGTTCAGGTCAATCCAGCGGCCGCCTGACATCCCAGAGGACCTTCATCATGTGTTCATCACGTCTCTGCTCAATATATTGTGTGACAGTTGCTGCAGATGGAGATTTTCAAATGTCAGCTTTGTGCACTGAACCAGTTGATTGTCATTAGATTTTTCTTCAGTTATTAATCGGCGAAGCATTCATCGCTGCTGTCTTCAGTGACTTCATCTTCCAGTTCCACTCTGCCGTTGTGCCAGACTCTGCAGGCCTGTGAGGTCTCATGCTGTAGGTGGATAGGATTTATGGGAATGCACATCCTGGAGTGGTTCATAGTTGGTATATGACTTGCTTCTCAGGGCTTGTCATCGTGTCCAACAGTCATTTTGTTTTGGTACAGGAGAAGCTGAGAAGCTGAATCACATGACTCACAAAGCCGCGTCCTGCCTGCTGTGGATGTGGGGTGTGTCAGCCAGCATCGTTAAAGTTACAGGATGTGCACGGAGCACATATCCGTGAACCTCCGGTGATCATACCAACAACAACCTCCCATCGTGGTTTGGAGTGGTAAAAACAAATAAAAGTCACAAACAGACTCAGGTGCTGATGAACATTTATTGTTAATAGCAAAATAAGAGTAAAAGAGTTTTTCCTTCCCACATTCAGGACACAGCGAATGCAGCTGAAGATGGAGAGGTTGGATAGTTTTGACCTGAGCTTGTCCTGCAAAGTAATGGAGCTCTCTCCATGTCATGGCCCTGTTGAGGCCAGGTTTTTAATCTGTTCACTCTGTATCCGATCACAAGTGGGCATCTCCAGGTCGGGCTGAACGTGTGTCCACATGACCCACACACGCACAGCAATAACGGCTACGAGAAAACGTGCAGAAACGTGGAACAGAGCTGAAGGCTTCAGACAGACTGAAACGGAAAATCCGTCAGGAACTTCTGCAGCTTTTAGCTCAGAGGGCCTCCCTGCAGCGGTGGAGCTTTGGTCACTTTTAGGACACCGTCAGAGATTGGCTCTTGTTTTGGTGTCCCACTCAGTCGCACTGTCTTCATTTCTCGTAGTTGCCTCTGCCACGATGTGTTCTGCAGCCCTGTGAGCTGGTTTCATCGCCACTGATGTGACATTTTGGTTTAAAGTTGTTGAGACAACCTGGACAAGAGTCCAGAGCGACTATGGATGCGTTTTGATGCCATCGGGGACGTTTCAGTGAGTCTGATACGCAGTCAGAGCGTCGTTGCGTACTGAATAGATGTTTTTAATCTGGGATTCTGAAAGGAGCAACCGTACCATCGCTGGACGCGAGTGGGAATCAACGCTGGGGGACGGTTCAAAGACGTAACTGAAGTAAAAGGTGATAAATGTTGATGCAGCTGTAAGTCTAACAGAAACATCATTAGTAAGGAAACCAGACGGGCAGTGTGACGTCACAGACCCACATCCCACTGCGAGTTTGAAGCCTCCCTATTTCTGTCTTTGCAACGTCACAAGTGGCTGCATTTGCTGTTCCTCTGAAGTGAAAACTATCATGTGACACGGATTTCAGGAGAGGGAGGGGGCGCGAGTGGAGACGAGACGCTGGGTCGACGTCCTAAACCCGGCCCCCAAGACAGGGTTTAAGAAGGTACTGTAATCCTGCGGTACCGTGACTGCGTTGCATCACAGTAACATAGAGATGTCGGGAAATTGTGTGCAGTGTTGGAAAAAGAAACAAGTTAAAGAAAACTCCTTAAAAGTTGAAGTCAGATCCCGCCTGCTCACTTCGATTGGCAGCACGAATCCCATTTCCTGTCTGATGAGGCTCTTCTCAGTTTGTGATAACGTTTTTACACGACTCCACCTCCTGCGATAACTTAAGCTTGGCTTCCCACAACTTCTATTTTTCACGGGTTCCTCGGAGTCGGGCGCGGAGCTCCCCCGCTAACATGTCTGCCGCCTTAATCGCCACATCAGAGGCAGATCCTAACTGCGAGGGGTTGCACAGCGTGGCATTATGAATGCCGTGGGCAGAAATGTCAGCTCCATCATTAAACGGGTAGGCATGGAGATGGTCGAGGCATTCTTAGGTCTTTGGGAGCTTTCGGAGCTGGAGAGGTGTTACAGCACCGCCTAGGCTTCACTGTGTCCTCCACCTGAAGAGTCAAAAAGAAAAAGAAGAATCCACTTCCCTGTCAGCAGTGTCGGCTATTTGGTCTGCATGCAGCCCGGCTGTTGTAGATGCTCTCACACCCATCACCTGTCACATCAGCACAGACCTTCACGTCTGGCCAGCTTCTCATCTCGCAGCACCGCGGGGCCCATGTAGAACCTCCTGGCTCCTGCTCCCATGAATCCTTACCTGCCAACAAGCACAGTGGAAACCAGATCATTACAAGATGTCTGGTCCTTTGGATGGTGCCTCTTGGTTACCTAAAGCAGTCACAGAAATGCAAGAAGGTGCAACATATACAACTCACATGGTGTGTGTGTATATATATATGTATATATATATATATATATATATATATAAGGCAGAACCTCTTCCCAAGTTGGGGTAATGGGATAAAGCGTCTGAGTTTTCTGGCTGACGGCTCATGTCCTCGCCATGAGTCAGGTCAAGCCTCATTTCCAAGGACGATTAGGCCCACAGAGTTCTGTTTCAAGTACGCAGTGACTTTGT
Organism: Xenentodon cancila; assembly: GCA_014839995.1. Taxonomy (NCBI): domain Eukaryota; kingdom Metazoa; phylum Chordata; class Actinopteri; order Beloniformes; family Belonidae; genus Xenentodon; species Xenentodon cancila. The sequence goes on along the minus strand of CM026217.1, from coordinate 852,418 downwards.
GTACTCACTACTCGGCCTCCTGCCCTATGACTGGAGGAGGCCTCCTGAACATAAATGGAGCTGAGATCTGTGTATATACCGGATAACACAAGTACAGCAAGTCGGGGTGGGAACGTGGCGTCATCCAGGTTTTTTTTATCGTATTGTCTGATGTCGTTTGTCTTCCATGAGCAGAGGTTTTTACTTCACATCCGTTTACTGTGTGGAAGGAAAAGATGTTTGGTCACAGCTTTTTTACTGTCGCTTCTGCATCTCCTGTAAAAACATTTGTGAAAAGCAAAGCAGACAGGGACAGAAGGTTAAAGAAGAGGGAAAGTAGTTGTTTGTTTTTGTAGGTTTTCTGTTCTGCAATCTCTCCCCAGCATCTCTTACCTTTTAAAGACACATAACCATAAACTCGTGTAAACATGCTTCTTCTATCCACGGTGGTTAAAGTGCAGAATGTTGCAGGCGGGACAAGATGTAATGTTGTTTGTCAGCTGACCTTTGTGGGTACATGCTGCTGTTTAACTGGGAACCCCAGACTGCATGAGAAGAACCAGAAAAACTGTGCTGTCACCCAGAGGGTTCCTCCGACCACGCGGTGCCATGCTGGTAACGGCCGCAGCGACCGGACCTGGGAGGCCAGGTGGACACGCCCACTTCAGTTCACTCACAGCTGGTCGTTTTAGCTTCGCTGACTTGGCTCATGCCAGCCTACGGTTCTGATTAATGTTTAGACACCAAAACTGCATCAGGATGTAGATACGGCCTGATATGTTTTAGCGTTGAGGTCAATGAAGATTAAGGCACTTATGCTGCCAGGCCTAGTGGTCAGATGGGGAACTGCAGTTTCCCCCACTTTTGGATGGCATCGGGCTGAAGGTCAGTCGTGGTTGTTGCTGAGACCCAACCAACTGAAGCAACGTCAGAGCACAACACTGCCGCCGCAGGCTGGCTCTGGAGGGTCGGTGACTGATGGGGACGTGATCAGAAAGCAGCGAGAGGCGTCAGACGCTCTTCGTACCCGGACGAAACCAGCACCTCATGTCACATGACCTCCAGAATCCAGGTAGTATAGCAGCTGTTGAGTGGAGCTGTTGGACGAGTAGTTACTCGACTACAAAGGTTTGCGCCGTTTTGAAAGCCCATCCCGTCCCTGCCCACATGTCACTGTCTTTGTCTTACTGTCAGCAGACGTGCTCTGCTGTCATCTCAGCAAGAAGGGACAGAATCTGTCTTCAACACATTCAAAGAGCCCTCACCTGTTTAGTCTTTTCTCGTTTTATTTTGTGTGATGGAGAGAGAATGCTCCGACCGCCCTTCTCTGTGCACAAGTGATGGGTTTGCATAGATGAATGAGATGGACAGTTTTCTGAGGCGTTTGAGCCTCTGCAGAATAAAACAGTGGTGCGGTGGAATTAAAGGTAAAGTGCAGAGTTGTCTGGAAACACTCCCCAGCTGACAGTGAGTGTGTTTTCTCTCCTGGACGGTTTTAAATCGCTGCTCGATGCTGCGATTTGTGGGATTACAAGAGTAACCAAAGGCTTCATATCATGTGGGCATCACAGTTCTCTGCTTGCTCAAAGACGGATCTCGCCGTGTCTTGTTTCCAGAAGAAGACGGACTGTAAAATTACTGGCTAGTGTGTCTGTGATGTCATGCACAGGTTCAGCCCCTAGCCCTCTTTCCTTGTTCTGCGCAGCACCATGTTGGAAATAGGCCAAACAAACAGACTTCTGGATCCAAGGGTCCGGGTCCGAGAGTCTGGATCCGAGAGTCCATGCCCACCTTTTGTTGATCATAATTAGTATTACCTACCAGTTTCTTCAGCTGATCCATGTTGCAGGAGCTGCAGAGCTGCTGGTGGACCTTTTCAGCAGAAAATCCAGATTCAGAACATGACAGCAGACGCTGGGTCGGTAGAGAATCTGGTGGTCGGTAGAGGGACGCAGGTCTGGATCCGGACCCTGGTGGCGGTAGAGGGACGCGGGTCTGGATCCGGACCCTGGTGGCGGTAGAGGGACGCGGGTCTGGATCCGGACCCTGGCGGTCGGTACAGGGATGCGGGTCTGGATCTGGACTCTAGCACCACAGGTCCAGATCTGGACCCTAGTGGTCGGTAGAGGTGGTCAGCCACATGACTTGACTCCACCCCTTCACTCAGAGTGGTGTGTGTTTTGTTTTAAATCAGTGTTACAGGTTTATTTGACGTTCTTCTGTGGAACATTGAATGTTCCTTGATGTGCGATTGGATGCAGGAAACGATGGGACAGCGGTATATTTCTATCCTGACCTTGTGTTGTGATGTCACACCGCTCACTGAATATTGTCACAATCAGTGAAAAAATAAGAGATAAAATTGTCTTATTAAACAAGAAAATGCTGTCAAACACAAAAAGGATCTTTGCATTATTTGTGTCAAACTGCACTGCATTTTCATTCTGTTGTTGTTCTTCAAACGTTTCGCTGACTTTTATTTTGTACCGTTTATAAAACTCCACGAAATCTGTGACTCAAAGTGAGCGTGAAGGGCTCCCAGAGCCTTAAATGAACTTGTCGGGATCTGTGTTGGAGAATCGGTAAACCCGTCTTCAATACACGGCGCTGCGTCTGTCATGGAAAGGGGGGTGTGGCTTTGTAGTTTCTGATCTCTGCTGTTCACATAAACGTTGTCTGGTCACCTGGTCTCCGTCAGGTGTGTGTTGCAGTCCTCTCCTTTATAGGAGTAAGGCCTTTTCATGCATCTCAGCACCGAGAGCAGTGAGGAGGAGTTCTGGGTTCAGCACTGGTTGGAAAAGGCGGTCGGGACTCACAGCTGGTGACGATCGCTGTTCCTGGAGAGGATCATGTCCAGGCTTTTAGCTCCACTCAGGCGGCCACGAGATCACACAGCAGCACTGGGGTGACCAGGAATGAAGCTGCGTCACTGCAGAGAGATGGTCCACGCATGGTTGTGTTTGTTACCCTGTCCATGATTTCAGTTCAGCGCTAGTCCACTTCCCAGAGGATAAAACCTGGTCAAAACAGGAGACTGGTGGAGACATCTGCATGACTCCAGATGAAGTTCACATCAGCGTGCTGCTCGTTACCTGCTGTAACCCGCTTAGCAGGATGTTCAGGGTTCTTCACTGGATGTCTGGGTTGCAGCCTTCATGTCCAACACTGCCTTCTTTCATGGTCGTCTTGAATCATGTTAGTCTTTAAAAGGTTGTTATGGTTTTTGTTTGTTTTTTGTTTGTTTTTAACCCAAAAGTCTTAGATGCACACAGTGGACTTTCATTTTCACCAATAAACTAAAGTCTAACCAGGTTTTTACCTGGATTCTACAGGACAGGTCACATACGTGTGTGTGTGTGTGTGTGTGTGTGTGTGTGTGTGTGTGTGTGTGTGTGTGTGTGTGTGTCTGTGTGTGTGTGTGTGTGTGTGTGTCTGTGTGTGTTTGTGTCTGAGTGTGTGTGTTTCTGTGTGTGTGTGTGTCTGAGTGTGTGTGTTTCTGTGTGTGTGTGTGTCTGAGTGTGTGTGTGTGTGTGTGTGTGTGTGTGTGTGTGTGGAGGTCAGTTCTTTTGTAAATCACTGCTTCACAACAAAAATCTCGTTAAATCTTGTTAACAAACTCGACACAGACACTTGAAACACAGTCAGGCTGCATCCGGTTATTTTCCATTCAACTGTAATTCTTCGTAATCCGTGAGTCAGTGCTGGTGGAGATGAATGTTTGTTTAAAAAAAGAAGAGGTGCCACCCACTGCAGCACCACCCAGCTGGAGCCAGGTAGAAGTAGGAGGCGATCGTCCCGGACATGGTAAATGCAAGAAAAAGCCATCCATTCAGAGGTGAGACTGGATTTGGAGTCGGATGCTCGCCCTCCGGTCTTCACCCTCCCCGATGGCGTCGTCTCTCTGGGCTCTCGCTATGCGGCGTTTCTGCCACTATGTTGTAATGGACCAGACGCTCAGCCAGCAAGCTCGGAGGCTTTCCACTTTGGCTCCCAGCCCCCATGGGAGGGGAGAAAAAGTGAAAATAATCATGAAATAGGTGATATTTGTTCTGGAAAGGCCCAGCCAGTGCCTCCATCAGCAATATGTGCAGAGATGAAATACGCCACACAGGAAGTAAAGCTGGAGCTCGGATGGTCCTGAGTCAGCTCGCGTTCCTCGACATAAACTGCCACTTTCAATTTCCCCATCCCTCCCCGTCTGGGCTGCTTCCCTCGCGCCCCCCACCTTCGTCCACAGAGTGCCTCAGATCACCTCTGAGCACTTCCTGTGATCCGTGTGGACCAGCAGGTACCTCCAAGTCCACCCAGCCACAGTCCGGCCCTCTTACAGCCTTTTAGAACTGGCCATTTTTCATCATTCTTTCATTTTGATTCTGTTTCATTACATGGCTCAATCGCTGTCTTGAGATACATTATTATTTCACTTTAACTTCTTCTGACTGATTTGAATTAAAAGGTAGAAAAGCTCTACCGGCTGAATGCTGCGATGTAAAATCACCTTTTATTAAGTCGGTGCGGGGATAAACAGAAAAGGGATTAGTGAATAAGCCGTGTCTGGTAAAACTAGTGTGATGTGACTTTATTAATTTCTTTGCAGACGTTGGAGGCAGTGCTGAACTTCAAGTACTCTGGCGGAGCGGGCCGAGTGGAGGGCTACTACAGGGAGCTGAGTCTGGGAGTTCACGTGGATGTGGAGCCTTCTGTGTTCTTCACCAGGGTCAGCACGCTACCTGCCACCAGGTAACACCCCAACCCCTGCTGCATGTGATCAGGGTGTCCTGCAGGACAACCAACCACACGCAGAAGCTTCTGTGTCTGGGTTAAGGAGGAGGCCTGTAGACCGGTAAATGTCAAGAAGGTGGATTGCAGGGCGCGTTGTCAGCAGGTGTAATAAAACTGACGACGTGTTAGGGTGCAGCAGGTGCAGCAGGTGCAGCAGGTCTCCACGCCAGTTCAACCCTGCTGACCGTTTGGCTGTGTCGGTAGCAGAGGTGCCTTCAGCTTGTGCCCCTGAATCTGCTCTTCACGCTGTACTCCTCAGACCTCCGGTGTCCTCTGCAGAAATACTCTGATTACTCTGCAGTTGTGGGGTGTATCAGTGATGGACAAGAGACCGAGCACAGAGAACTGGAGGACCGTTTTGTGGCCTGGTGTGGGAACAATTATTACATCTTGACCATGAGCGGAGGAGATGATTATGGATTTTGGGAGGAGCAGGAATTAGGTTAATACTGTGTCCATCCTGGGAGTAGAAGTAGCGGTAGAGCTCACCTGGACACCAGACTGGATTAGAGACGCAGCACTGGGACCGTCTACAAAAGGGACAAAGCACACGGTACCTCTCGAAGAAGCTTATGTGTTTCAGCGCTTTCAGCAACATGTTCCATATCTCCCGTGTCTGTGGGAGCGTTTCCATTACCCATGAGATTACAAAGCGGGCCTCATGGAAATGCAGCGGTTTTCCTGGTGAACAAACGCAGCAGCTGCTGCTGGACGCTCGGCGCTCGTGTGCCTCCTCTTTGATATGTTCACAAAAACTCAAAGCTCCAGAGCACAACCAGTAACTAGTGTTGTCATAGTCTGTTTTAAATAAGTAATGGCATGGTCTATCATGTCACGGGTCATTAACCTGAAGTTTATCTCATCTTACAAAGACTTTCATTTGTAATGTAATTAAATACATTTTAAGATTAATTTAAAAACAGAAAAGTCAATATCAGATGCCTGAAAACTGCCTATATACATAACTGTGTGTGTATATATGTATATATATATATATATATATATATATATATATATATATATATATATATATATATATATATATATGCACTGTGAAACTGTACCACGGTCCTCCAGTACACCATCACCCCGCACTTCTCCTCTTTGTCTCGTTATCTCAGCTCCGGTTTGTAGACCGAATGATTTTAGCAGACGGTCTGCAACTCTTTAAAGCTCTTCTAAAATCAGATGAACTTTGGGTTTCATGGTCTCTAAATGGTGTCCACAAATGTCCATGTGACGTTCACGAATGTCCGCTTGATGTCCACAAATGTCCACATGTCTACATGTGGTGTCACATGATGTCCACAAGTCTTGAGCTGCAGTACTTTGAGCCTTTGTGAACGACAAAGGCCTAGGCTCTCTTTAGTTGAAAAGATGTCCACATGTCCAAATGTCCACATGATGTCCACATGTCCAAATGTCCACATGATGTCCACATGTCCAAATGTCCACGAACGTCCATATGATGTCCACAAATGTCCACAAATGTCCACGTGATGTCAACATGTCCAAATGTCCATGTGACGTCGAAGAATGTCAACGCACGTCCACATGTTGTCCACGTGGTGTCGAACAAATGTCCAAATGGTCAAATGTCCACAAACATCCACGTGGTGTCCAAGTTGACGTCCACGTCAACATTCACGTGGTGTCCACACACGTCCACGTGGTGTCCACACACGTCCACATGATTATTCAGAATAAGTAAAAGTCCTTTTTTTGTTTTTCAAGGGTGTTTTCCGTCCCCATCGTGATGTGAACGTAGCTGTTTCACCCAACAGGACATCCTACTAACACTTGTTTTTTTGTTCCATGACGTTTCCACCATGTTACACGGATTTTCTGTTTGTCTACTTAATAGTTTTAATACTGTAATAGCTGATTTTTCTCTCTTTACTTTTGTTGCTTTGCGTTGTCTAAGATCTTCAGTCTAGAGCTGCAGTACTTCCAGCCTTTGTCGTTCCCTAGGTTGAACATTTCAATAATAATAATTAAGATTTCAATAATAATAGACATAAATAAATGAATTCATTTGAGTTGAATCCACCATGATCTGGTGAAGAACTCCATTAGATCCATGTAATCCCACGTGGCAGATTCAGGTCATTCCTGCTAATGTTGGAGGAGATGTTAAAAAACAAACACAAAAAACATTCATCGACATTCATGAATTCAAGTTAAACAAGTTTTAGTGGCACTACATAAATCTATGTAAATCCTAAAAGGTCGTCGCTCCGAACCTGACGCGCATCTTCTCTGTCTGCCATCTTCATTCGCTCTGGCCGGATATTCCCATTTCTGTGGTTACCTTATTTTTGTAACCACAGCTTGTAGTCGGGCTGAATGGTAGTTTCGTTCAGTACAACACGCTGAATGAATGTTGAACGTCTCCTGGAGGTCCACGGCTTTCGGACGTCTGTCCACTAAAGCAGCACACGACTTTTTTCCAGTGAGCATCGTGGCAGAAACCACTAGGAGACTCGAGAAAGCAATGGACGAGAAAACGGGAGTGACCGGCTGAGAGACCGAACACCAGACCTCCAACAGAGGTTCAGTCAGAGCTTCAGTTCTGTACCGTCTCACCAAGTCTTGTCCCATGCAGATGTCACTTATGGTCCAAATGGAGCCTGAACTGAGAGACCACCAAGAGGCCCTTTTTGTGATTCCTTCCCTGTGAGTCCTGCTTGGACATGGTTCATAGTCCTAGCACACCCCAGTTCCTCCTGGTTCCTTTAACTGCTCCTCCAGCTGGGGCATGCTGCCAGTCTCATAATGGACTGGAGGCGCAGAGAGGAGCTTCTGACGGGAAGAAGCTTAAATTCTTCTATGGATCTGAAAAGCCAGTCTGAATATTCAGTGCAGATGGTTGTGTGTAAACTCAGATCTAGATGTTTGCATAAACTGATCATTGGTACCATCGGGAGTTACGTCAGTAAAATGACTCGCTGTGCTGTCTTATTACGCTGATAAGTGACAAACGGGTGTTTTGTTCTGCACAAAATACAAGATTAGAGAGTTTTAGTCCTTTAACATAGTGTTGCGTATGTGACATTTAACGAAGTGAATCAGAGCATCTTCTCTCTGTAATCAGCATCGTATTGTGTCTAATTGCTGGATGAGGCTGCAGCAGGTACCTGCGACCTCCTGATAGCTGTGGAAGATGTGGACAGATGAAGAGGAGGCCTTCACACGTTCCAGCCGCAGAACAAAACGGCGGCCTGCAGCTTCCAGAACGCTTCTCTTCTCTGGCATCACCTGTGAAATCTGAAACGAACATCATCTCTGTTTAGTTCATATAGATATCCAGATCTAAACTAACAGACGGACTTTTGCTGCACAGGCCGCACGTGTGTTGGACTAAAACACGGCACGAATCGCTAAACCTCAAACGAAAACTTTGTTAGGCATATTTTTAACTCTTACTCCTGCTTCCAAGACGATTTCTCTGTTTGGTTGGTCTGTTTGAAAGCAGCACAGCCGCTTCCCTCTTGACGTTGCGGCGTCAGAGTTGGACTCTAATCGCTTATAAAAGTACATCCAGAAGGAGCAGAACTAAACTACGGTGATACAAAATAAAAGACAAATCAAGTCCAGGAAACACGTTGATGCTGCTCAGGATATAAAGATTCAGTATTTAACGCCCCTCATCTCCCAGCAGGATCTGGCGGTCCACATGTTCTGCCGTTAAAGAAACACCATCTCAGGTCTGTTTCCGAGGACCATGTTTGTCTCTATTCTACATCGTCTGTGACCTTTTTCTTTCTGACATTTGTGCATCGGTCTTCTTTTGGCACGTGGAGGACCCTCCTCAGGGTCAGGTCTAATGTTAGGTGGCAGATCTTTTAAAGAAAGTGATCCAGATTCAGAATGGGTGAAATGGTTTATGATCCGGACTTGCAGGGACCCGTTCAGTGCTGGTCACGCAGCTCGGCCACCAGTGCTCTGCCCTACAAAAAGGGAATAAAGTGTCCCGCGTTTCCATGAAACAGCATTCTAGATGCGTGTAAATGATCCGATAAGAAGAAGGCCTTTCACAGTTTGTAGAAGCGTTTTCTTCACAGGCAGGGGAACGTTTAGCCATCGTTTCTTCCTAGAGGTTCCGTCAGATGGTCTCTTTGTTCCCAGTCTCATACAGCGTCCAAACCGTTTTTAGGAGGGAGGTCGTCTTCTCTCTTTTCCTTGTTTAGGAACAATCGCAGAGCGGTTTCCTTGGAGTGACGGGAGTTCCTGTTTTACACTTGCATGTGATTCTACTGAGTTATTGGTCATAATTAGAAAAGCTTTTATTTTAACTGAAGCACCGTTTGGTTAACATACTTCATAACCGGGTGGCGTCCGTGGTTAGAACCAACCGGTCTTTGGCAGTTCCCCAAATCCAGCCATGCTGATTAAGACCAGCGTTTTTGGAAAGACGTATGACGTCGATATGTTGTCGTGCCAGAGCAGAGCTGTAAAATCAGCACTTATTGATTAGTGTTTGCAGAAGTGATGGGGGTGTGGGCTCACTTCTACTGATGCGTTTATTCGTGGTTCCTCCCGAGGCACATCCATTTTTACTGCCGTCCCGCAGCGCTCTCAGCCTCCATGCATGGCCAGCCAGCTTTGCATCAGATTTATATTTTGTTTGTTGTAGGAGTGTAACGTGACCGGGTAGATGTTTTCTTGGGTACATTTATTTCTCATAAAAACAAATAGTCAGGTCCAGAAGTACTCGGACGTAAACCAGGTCTTCATGAGTTTGCTGCGTTACACCACCATGACATTCAAAACGAAGTAAAGGATACACTTTCATAAAGGAGGTTCCCCAAAAATATGGAATTATAGACATTTAAGCAAATTCCCTCCATTTTAACAAGTATTTGTCGAAAGTGATAATTGTATATCATAATTATATTTGGATTAAAATCTTGACTTTCTGAAATCAGGAGTCCACAGAGATCATCCAGTTCTCCAGACCTTCAGCTGCTGGTTTCTGGATATTTCTGCTGTGTAGGGTTGAGTCGGTCTCTTCAGCGGCGCTCATCTGCAAACTTCTGCCAGCAGTCACGTCAGCAGTAAACACCAGTGAGGCCATGTCCGTACCGTAGCACTTCCTCCACCATGATTGACACCTGATGTGGGCTGGTTTGAACCTTGAGTCGGGATGTTTTTCTTCTGGGTTTTTGCTTCACCGATGAAACAGATCTCTGGTCCCCTGTGCTTTAGCTGTCTGTCTTCTCTGGTCCTCCAGAACAGAGCTTTCTTCTCTTTCTAAGAACGTACCGAATTAAAGTTTTGGCTCTCTCCTTGTATTATTATTATTATAATATTTTTAGTCTAATAATGACCTCCTTCACTTACACTGACATCTCCTTGGACTTCATATGAGTAGTTCCGTCACAGTGCTGCCAAATACCAACTTGATACCTGATATCAAACCCGACTTTTAATCTGCTTCATTTCTTTTTAGTCAGGGACCCAACTTGGCCCATGAATACTTTATTCACTTTATTGTCTAAAGACTTTGGAGCTCCTTAAATAGAGTTGTGTCAGTGTTGTGAACCTCTTACATTTAAGCTGAAAGTCTATATTCAGATCACAGCTGGATTGCTTTATTTTCAACCCCATCCGAGTATAAAGTTAAAAACGTTCTTCTGCATCTGACTGTGGTTCCATTGCTACGCCCAGGTTTTATTTTCCAACCTTCCCGTTCACGTTTTGGTGCTGTTATGTCTGTTTTGTTCATACAACCAGCTGAAATGCTCATTTCAGGTTAATATTTGACTCGTGGATTTGGGTTCATGTGTTTAGACGCACGAATGTGTGCCGTTTAAGCAGCTTCCAGGAATACAGATGTTCATATGCAAGCAGCACCTGCTGCCAACTTATTCACAGCTTCAATTAAAACAACAAAAAGCTATTGAGCTTTTTCACTGATGGGTGATTTGCTTCGTGAGCTATGAGCAAGAAGGCAGGTTGTTTATGCGGTGCGTTTGAGTCCCCGGGAATGATTTGGTTCTTTTTCCGCCTCACTCTTCTCTCGCAGTCGAGTGTAGAAATTCACAGTCTGAAATGGAGACAAATAGTTTGAAAGGCTAGAATAGTTATTTACATCCTCTCTCCTTGTAACCAGGTGGAATACTGATCAAAACGATTCAGTTATTACCGGTTCAAAAGCGTAACCTTGAACTTCCATCTGAGGCGGTCAGCTGCAGCCCAAGCAACACTTGGTCAACAAAATGAAGAATAAAGTCTGTCCCAATGTGGATCCATGTTTCTGCCTCTGTCGCATTAGTTTATCTCGGGTACTTAGCACATGAGCAATGAGGCTCCGTTTCTGCACTCGGAGCTCTGATTGATCACCTCTGCTGAACGGCCTGGCCTATAAATCAGCTGTTTGCTTCGTTCAGCCCGTTTATCACGTCTGTCACTTAAGATAACAAGACGATTAAAAGAACACGGGTAGACCTTAAAATATACGCCCTTTTAATCGCTACAGCAGTTTATTAGAGACTCAGGCAAGCTCAGCCGAAGCCACAATTAACCCCGGGACTTCAGAGACAGAAGCCGGTCAGGAGCGACGGGTGAGACCTGGACGGCTTCTGTTCTAGATCTTATCTGCTGTGTTTGATTTTTTTAAAAGTGGTTTTATTAGATCCAGACATTTTAAATTAGGAGGAGTTTTTCCAATGTTTATGCAGCCACTTCTGAGTTTCCTTTAAATTGTGAAGACAAAAAAATCAAAGAACCCCTGAAGAAAATATATGTAAAATCTAATCCTTTCTTTAGAATTTAATGCAGAAGCTACACAGTTCTTTTTCCATACTAAACAGCCGGAAAAGCGTTTTATGTTGTTTCTTACCGACTGCTGCTCCTTTTCTGTACTGGTGCAGATGTGATCAGAGTATCCATAAACCCTGAGCAGATTCAAAGAAACCATCTTAAAAACACCTAGAACAAAAAAAGGGCTTTCATATTAAAAAATAAATAAAAATATAAACTGAACACTGGCACCAATTTAATACAAATTAATTTTATCTTCAAGTTTCTCAACACAAAATAAATAAATGGATGGAGTCACTAAGTCAATCTAATGTCCAGTTACTTGAAAATAATAATAATAATTAAAATAAAATATAAATAAATAAAAGTTAAATTTTTTGGAGTGTTCTTTATAGACGCACTGAAGGCACCGTTATATTTTTGTCCATTTAAAATGTGTTTGTTTAAAAGAATGAAGGTGTTTCATGGTCACTGTTAAAGTTAATCTATAAGGATGAAATGATTTATTCGTACATGTCCTTCACAGCTGCCACTGTCTTAAAAAGGAAAAACGTAAAAGCGTTCAGAAGGCGACGACGAGCAGCCGCCAGAAAGAATCAGTGGTTGCTGGAGCGCTCATGAAAGATATCTAAGACACACAAAGACGTCACTTAAGCAAAAGCAAGACAACAGAAATGTCTGTGGCTTTTCCCTTTCCTCACTCTGGATACGTCAGAAACTGCTGATCTGCTGCTGGTCCCATCTAGCGTCTGCAGAGTTTACAGACAATGGTCTGAAAAAGAGATGCAATCGCAGCGTCTGGTGAAAATACTTCATCAATGCCAGAGATCAGAGGAAAACGGCCCAATTTGTCAAGATTAATCGTAAACAGTTAGAAGGCGAATAAACATGTTCAGGTTGGTGACGTCTGTGTAGTGGCATGGGGTTTCTTCACACTCTTCAGGTCACTTAGTCCTGACTGAGCATCATTTTAAACACCTCGGTCTACCAGGGTCCAGGCGTTCACAAAATCACATCTTCTGAAAGGTCCAGCAGGATAACGTGGCATGTCCTACGGCTGAAATCATCTCAAACTGCTTTTCTCATAGATGAAGCTGAGCTTTGCTCTCATTCCAGAGCGTACGAAGTGCTGCACGTAAAAACATTTCAAAAATGCATTAAAAAATAAAAGTTTAAAAGCAGAAATTAAAGACAGACATCAGTTGAATAGAATTAAACAAATACAATGTAAGAAATACAGATTGTAGTGCATTATGGGAGATACTGAAATTCAGCAGTAATGCAGCTGGGAGTTTCAGCAGCCCTGATGCATTCTGGGAGTTTCACAGGTGAGGAGCATAAAAGCTGAACGCTGCCTCACCTGTTTGGTTCTAACTCTGGGAACCGAAAGTAGGCGTGGCCCTGACGACCTGAAGGTTCTGGTTGGTCCATCACGGACCAGGAGGTCAGAGATGTGTTTTGTCCTGAGACCGTTCAGAGATTTATGAACCAGCAGCAGGATTTTAACGTCTGTTCTGGGACAGACGGGAACCAGTGTAAAGATCTAAGACCTGAAGTCACGAGGTCCAGTCTCCGAGTCTTAGTTGGGCAGCAGCGTTCTGGACTGACTGCAGATGTTTGATGGTTGTTTTAGGGACCCGTGAGAACAGCGTTACAGTAGTCCAGTCTACTGAAGATAAAATCCTGGACAAGGTCTTCTAAGTCCTGCTGAGACACCAGTCCTTTAATCCTCCAAATGTTCTTTAGGTGATACCAGGCTGACTTCACTGCTGTCTTCATGTGGATGTTAAAGTTCAGGTCTGAGTCCAGAACCAGTCCCAGGTTTCTGGTTTGGGTCTTAGTTTTTAGCTTCACTGCTTGAAGCTGAGTGCTGACGGTTAATCTTTCTTCCTCAACTCCAAACAATATTATTTCTTTTTGTCTCCATTTAACTGAAGACAATTCTGGCACATCCACTCTTTGATTTGATCAATGCATTTGACCAATGTTTGAATTGGATTGTAGTCTCCTGTTTCGGATGTTTTTATACGTTTATGTGTAGCTACGGTAACACATTTAGCTTTTTTTCATAATATGAACAAGTGGGAGCTGTAGATGTTAAACAACAGAGGCCCCAGAATTGAACCTTGAGGAACTCCACATGTTGTTTTTGTATTTATTATTTATTTATTATTTATGTATTTATTTTTATTTCACAAAATCGTCCCTGTCATTTAGATAGGCTTTGATTTTACTAAGAAAAGGGAGGTTGGATATGAATCCAAACCTGTTTGTAAGTGACCTGTTTACACTATTCTCTTTTAAAAGTGGCGTAATGACGACTGTTTTTAGGCACCGAGGGAAGATACCTGAAAACGGAGACGTATTTACAATGTGTAGAAGATCTGAGGACATCACTTTAAAAAAAAAACAACCTTTTGGCAATGATATCAGAAAAATATGACTGTTTTAAATTCCTCAGCTCTGTATTTTATCTGCTCAGTTGCTCTTTATAAATGTCATAATGACCCTGTAGTTTAGTTTTCCACCTGCGTTCAGCTTTGACTGGTGCAGCATTTCTCCATGGAGGTTTCCTTTTAGCAGTGATCACCTTCACCTTAGTGGGAGCAATGGTATCAATAACACTAATAATTTTATCCATAAGCTCATTAACTGAAGGTGGGGAGGGGGGAGGGGGGTGGGAGCAGTACTCACGAGTACGCGCCGTACTGCTGCCTGGACCCAGTTATCAGTTAGAACTTGCTGAGATGTTCGTGTTTCTGCCGAGGAGCGGTTGGTCACTTCAGCGTCCAGACCATAAATTGCATCAAATAGATTGAAGATGTTCATGTTGTATGAATGTTACCACATGGTTTCTCATCATTATCATCTGTGCTAACGAGGCAGGAAGCCTCCTCCGGCCCTGTTGACATGCTGTACGCCAAAGAAAAGAGGTTTTTGCAGAGTAACGTTTGGATCATGCCCTCCCCCCTGTGCACTTTACTCAGACAGCATTAGGAGGGTTTCTTATTGTGAGAATGTACAGAACATCTCCCACCGTGAAGGGCATCAGTGAATGGGCAGCTGCAGAAGGTCCAGCTAATGAGCACACGTCTCAAAAGGTTGATGAAAATACTGAAAAATACAAAACAGTGTCTTGTAGAGCAGGTAGAGCGTTTCAGGCTGACCCGGATCTGTGAGCAACAGCGAAAGGAGAGGCGCTTCCCAGACTTCCTTAGATGCTGTCATCTGGTTAGGAGAATGTTTAATGAGTAACAGTGCACTTGTGGGTGATGAAACGAAGCCTTTAAGAAAAGACACCCTACCTCGACCTTGGTGCAGATTCTCCTGCTGCGAGGCTGCTTTGTTGTCTTCGTGCTGGAGGCTTTGATTACAGCTCAGGAATGATGCAATCAAAGGACTTTTCTTTCTTTATTTTTTAGGGTAAAACGTGTCACCATTATCAAAAATATGGTTTAAACTGAGTGTCTTGGTTCTGTCAGAGGGACAAAACAAACATTCACCTGCAGAAGAGACTGGATTTGTTTTTCAGTAGTTTGCACTGAAGTCATTCTGGATGTGTTTTGTTGATACCAGTCGGGTTGCCGTCTGCCCACGGCACATGCTTCCTTTCTCTGACTGGTTGCATGTCTGTCCAGTGGGATCCAGAGGAGTTTCTTCTACGTCTGTTTTTAACTGCCTCGTGGAAATCAAAAGTCCAATCCAGCAGACCCAAACTGTTTATGCTCCACGTTCACACATTTGTCCATTCCAACCGTCGTCTCCGTCACTACCCCACACACCTCCACAGCATCCTTTGTGTTCATATGGCTGTTAAAGTAGTAGCTCCAGCAGGTGACAGTTGTCAATGCAAAAGCTTCTACATCCAACCGGTTCTCTCAGGAAGACCTGCGTCAAGTTGAAGATGGTTCTGAAAACAATCCAAAGTTGTATTCAGAAAACAAGGAGGATGCAGCTGGAGCAGTTGATCAGCACAACAGGGCCGCAGTCAGGTATCCGTTTGTATTTGCACGGTCACGAGTCAACTGATGTCAACTGATGTCAACCAGCACGGAGTCTGTAGAGGACACCGTTGAAATTCAGACCAAACGTCAACGCTGAAACTGCTTTTTAATTCAGAGCGTGCAAGAAACCAGTGACAAACGGGGTTTTCTGTGTTCTAGGACGTGGCTTGTAGTTTTCCTGCGTTTAGTTTGAGGATCTACTCAATACTGCCCCCATGAGGTCCAGTGGTACTGCTCCAGACGTTGAACACTAATGGCTTAAGTCTCGGTACAGACGAGGAGAAGAGTTAGGACAGCTGGCCAGGCTAACTGTTCCAGTTGTCCTCGAGATGATCACATCAGAGATTATGGTCAACGCTCATATGCTCATGCGTTACGTATAAAAAAGGACCGTCATGGTCATTCATTTATTGACTGTGTAGGGCTTATGCACACAAACAGTGTGACTGTGTGTAAAGTGAAAGAAGTGACTCAAACATACGGCCTCGTATATTCTCACACTCTTCTGTTTGCCAGCAGAAATCATTTATTTGATGATTAACTGGCCTGATGAAAGCATGAACACCTTTCCGTGCTGTTGTGTGAAATTTTATTAAGGTTCGTCGGAGGTAGGCACACAGAAAGCACACACAGACTGTGATGAACAATATATATATATTTATTTTACGCAAAGCATAGCATAAGCAATCTATTTGGTTATATAGGCAAAACACACGCAAAGAATATAACTTGGATTATATGAATGAAGCATGCATATAGAATATTATACAGGTATTTCACACACTTTCACACACAAAAGAACACTGACTAACCAAAGTGTCTCTCACTTTGGTTAACTACATTTCACGCACACACAAAATCACACTCACTGTAATTCTAGCAGGATCAATCCCTTTGGTTTTCATATATACATAAACCACATCTACTGTGATGCAAGGACCAACCTGTGTCCCCCGCAGCGCACAGCCAAAGTCACTCACACAAGCTTCAGTTTATCAAACAGGCATTATTCTCATTTACTATGATGCTAGGATGAAAGTGTCGTCCACCCCCTGCAGAGCATAGCTCCAAACAACCACCGGAGAAGCGTTCCATCCTTACCGTTGACACACGGACTGGAGAGCCAAACAGTCCCGGTAAAAGCAGCTTCCAACCTTGCTGGGCATCCGTACGTGACCCGCAGCTGACTCTGACCCGGACAGAGACTTTCCGTCGCTATATTCTCTCGTACAAGGGCCGTGTGTGAGATGGGGGGGCCAGACCCTCCCACAGACAGACCCTGCTCTTGGGAACAGATCCTGACGTACAAAACATGTTTTGTAAACCAGGAACCGTTCTCAGAACATGCTATCAAAACAACAGACTTTTCCCAGCTCTACTCACAAAATAACAAAAACTTCTCTCAGGCACACAAAAGAAATAACAAGACTTTTCTCAGATATAAGCGAACAATTAGAAAAACATCTTACATAACCAATGTTTGGTCTGACCAGGACAACTAACAATAATTCTCCTTACATTCCACCCCTTGGCCTGGTCAGACCAATACATTCAATCAACCAAGTTTTACTTATGTAGTCATGTTTGGTCAGATCAGGACAACAAAACAACAATCAAAAAAAAAGTTTGTTACATTCCACCCCTTGGCCTGATCTGACCAACACTTTCTGTTCTGGAAATAGTGACCATTATGACCAAACGCATCCAAAACAAACCATTGTCGTCCATGTCGAGGGTGTTCAAACTCCCAGTGATGTTCGGCGGTGGTTGTTACTGCATGGTCAAGGAGTTCCATTCGAGTTAGGAAGGTCCGCACCCTGTAAAAGTAATTTCCACTTACCCAATACATATAATGCCAATGGTGTCCTGGTACACTCGGATTTATGGTTATTTCAAAGTGTTCTAGGCCAAACCACCCGTCTCTTACATATAGCGTGATTTTCATGTTAAAGCAGCATTATAGAGAGTACGGGTTAAGTCTCGTTTCACCCGTCTAACATAAAAACAAGTTAATACATTGCATAGCGTGAGCAAGATAATAATACTTATTAAAACCAATAAAGGAGGCACAAAAGATGTCCGTGCTGACACAGACATTCCCGAGAAGATATCCCACCAATGATAAGCTGAATCTTGTTGTATCATCTTGGCGGCATGCAACACCCTTCCATGAGCCACAATGTTGGACACGAGCAGTCTGGAAACGTTGGACCTATGAGATTGTACAATTACATTTAGTTCCGTGGATCGATTCAGTGCGCCTCTAAACCGATCCAGGGAAACACGCCAGGGCATATGAAGAATACTCCATTGCACCTGACTAAGTCGGTGGTCAGATCTGTAATTAGTCAAGTAATAGGTCTCGTTATTCCAGTGCCACACGTGAACTCCATGGAGGCATCCTGTATAGGGCGTCCCAGGCAATAACGGATGGCTATACAGTGTTGCGCGGTGGTTCTACAAACCATTCACACATTGCCTGTACCGTGGTTAAGCATGGTTCTTGATATGCATCTCTAGTCACACAAGCCATCCCTTTATCAGTGATGTCACACATTTGTAAATCACAAGTGTGATTGGTCTGGAGACTGAACCAATCACCCCGTGTTTTCAAAAACCAGTATCCGGTATCAGTGATTACAGGTAACACATAACACTTACACACAGTCAAAAGTTTCATGACATTCAGTTGTAACCAATGTCCCATACACATTGACTCATTACATTTAGTCTTTTCAGGATGGAGCTCCAACCACCAATCTGCAGAATTGTTCCCCATCCGTCGCCATTCAATAGGATTGTTGGTAGTAACAGCCCTGATGAAACGCTCATGTTGTAATTTCATATCAACAATGTGCACATTACAAACAGTCATATGTAAAGCTTCTGTCCTGTTGGTGAGAACATCCGCAGTTAGATTCCACATTTTAATGTCCCACGTTAAGGTTTGCAGGAGTGTTTGAGCAGCCTCTTGTTGTGTCCAAACAGCAGAGGGCATCCACAGTTAGATTCCACATCTCAGTATCCCATGTTAAGGTTTGCAGGAGTGTTTGAGCAGCCTCTTGTTGTGTCCAAACAGCAGAGGGCATACACAGTCCAACCTGTTGTATTCCCATTGACGTCTGTTGCTCGGTGTTCAAAAGCATAGTTCTAATCACCGCTCCATCAATCGTGTTAGACAGACCCATCACAGTTCCCACTCCCCCCAGCAAAGTATCATACCACGCTCTCCTGCATCGCTGGGGACAGTTAGGCAATTTTGGAAACAACACTTTCCATTGCAAATCCACATGTTGTATTCGATTTCTCGGGCAGGTAAAGCTATCCTGCGTCCTCGGTCGGGTAGAATTGCGCCATCCCACCATGTATGGTTGACACACTGTAGTCATCTGGACAGCTGGCGTTGGTGCCACCTGACAGGAGGGCTTGCTGCTGATCCACCCCAGGGCAACAAGAGCACGGAGGGTAGGGCCCAGGAGCCTGCACTGCCAGTACACCGGTTGCTGTGATTGACGCTGATGTCGCCACCTCGAGGAGCCGTCATCAGTCCGTCCGATCGGCAATCTCCACGGGAACATACCTAAAAGAGAGTTAATGCTTAGGAACACAAAGACAACAGATTATTAGTTTTCTCTCAAATAGCATTTTGACACGGGTCCTTGCTGCAGATACAGTGTCATTCCTGCAAAAACATCCATTCCCAAAATCCACTCTTTCACTGTAGGGATGATAACTGAATCTAATCTAACTATGTTTGGTCAGATCAGGACAATCAAGATAATTTTCGTTACATTCCACCCCTGGCCTGATCTGACCAACACTTTTCAGTCCTGACTCTTTTGTTAGCATTTGTCAGCTTGGTAGCTTTTCCAACAACAACATCGCCTCCCAACCCTGTTAGGGAGACTAAGGGTCCTTTAAATTGCTGAACTAATTTATTCCAATAGATATCTACATAGACATGGGGTCGTATATCATCAATAGACCAAATTTGGGACCGAATGTACGGTGCTCGACCTTCATCCTAGTAATTAAGCAGTAAATCTAACAGTTCAGAATAGATGCACGTCTGGTTATGATCCTTATTTTTGTCTTTTTTGTCTGTCTGAGATTTAGGAGTCACTATCTTCACTAGTTTCACTCCTCCTCAGCACTAGAGTAATTCGATTCCTTCTTGTCTGCTGGAGGGCGGTGCTTAGGGCGTGCCCCCCGGTGTCCGTCCGAGCCCTCAGCAGGAAGCGGACGGAGAGGAGGAGGAGGAACGCATTTGTCTAAGCGTTTGCAGCATTAGAGTCATGTCAGAAAACAATGTACTTTTAACCCCTTCTGTACATCCCATTCCCCAAGGGAACCCAAATCAGCAATCATGCTTCTGAATTCGCTCATAGAGCGATCAGTCGACCACCACAATAATGTCAAAATCAAGGATTTGTCCACAAAAGACCGCACCTGCGCCGCGTCTGCATGGCGAGGTCTTATACGCCGCTGTCTCCGCTTTATCTTGGAGACCTG
The DNA here is from genome assembly GCA_014839995.1 of Xenentodon cancila. NCBI lineage: Eukaryota > Metazoa > Chordata > Actinopteri > Beloniformes > Belonidae > Xenentodon > Xenentodon cancila. The sequence goes on along the minus strand of CM026217.1, from coordinate 832,376 downwards.
AGTCACAGACCGCTCGGCCAACGCCGTCAGCCGGTCACGTCCACATCGTAACAAACGGTTCAGCTCCGTTTTTAACGCACAGTCAGCTTGAGCTCCTGTCAGCTGCTGCTTCTGCCCAGTTTTTAACCAGTCATACTGTCCACTCATTCTCCGCCGTGCTTCAGCGCACACCCACATCCGCCGCTGTACTCCCCCCATCGGAGCCTGTGGCGCAACGTGACTGCCTGACAGCACTTCAACACCACAGCTGGAGATCCGTTACCAACCAAGTCCTGCCATGGGCAGGCATAAAGCAACGTCTCTCCATCTACTCAACACAGCAATAAGGAGTCTTCTGGCTCTTTCGGCCTATCACTGTTTTTCTAATTCTTCTTAAACATAGTTTACGTGTATATCTTCCGTTAATCTCTAAATTCGTTCAAATGTTGTGCTTAATTAATCTCTTAGGTCGTGACGCCAAAGGTTGTGCATATTTACCACGTCACCTAAACATGTTTTTCCGCGCACATCCTCGGTTAATCTGTAAATTCATGACGCCAAATGTGCGTATGTACTATTTCTTTCTGTGCACATTAATCTCTATGGTCCAGGTTCGTGATGCCAATTGTTGTGAAATATTCTTTTACTCTTAAACATGTTTTTCTGTGTAAATCCTCCGATAATTACTAAATTCGTGACGCCAAATGTTGTGAAATATTTACTATTTCACTTAAATCTGATTTCTGTGTACATCCTCCGTTAGTCGCTGTTCGTGACGCCAAATATTGAAATATTTACTATTTCACTTAAATCTGATTTCTGTGTACATCCTCCGTTAGTCGCTGTTCGTGACGCCAAATATTGAAATATTTACTATTTCACTTAAATCTGATTTCTGTGTACATCCTCCGTTAGTCGCTGTTCGTGACGCCAAATGTTGTGTGAAATTTTATTAAGGTTCGTCGGAGGTAGGCACACAGAAAGCACACACAGACTCTGATGAACAATATATATATATTTATTTTACGCAAAGCATAGCATAAGCAATCTATTTGGTTATATAGGCAAAACACACGCAAAGAATATAACTTGGATTATATGAATGAAGCATGCATATAGAATATTATACAGGTATTTCACACACTTTCACACACAAAAGAACACTGACTAACCAAAGTGTCTCTCACTTTGGTTAACTACATTTCACGCACACACAAAATCACACTCACTGTAATTCTAGCAGGATCAATCCCTTTGGTTTTCATATATACATAAACCACATCTACTGTGATGCAAGGACCAACCTGTGTCCCCCGCAGCGCACAGCCAAAGTCACTCACACAAGCTTCAGTTTATCAAACAGGCATTATTCTCATTTACTATGATGCTAGGATGAAAGTGTCGTCCACCCCCTGCAGAGCATAGCTCCAAACAACCACCGGAGAAGCGTTCCATCCTTACCGTTGACACACGGACTGGAGAGCCAAACAGTCCCGGTAAAAGCAGCTTCCAACCTTGCTGGGCATCCGTACGTGACCCGCAGCTGACTCTGACCCGGACAGAGACTTTCCGTCGCTATATTCTCTCGTACAAGGGCCGTGTGTGAGATGGGGGGGCCAGACCCTCCCACAGACAGACCCTGCTCTTGGGAACAGATCCTGACGTACAAAACATGTTTTGTAAACCAGGAACCGTTCTCAGAACATGCTATCAAAACAACAGACTTTTCCCAGCTCTACTCACAAAATAACAAAAACTTCTCTCAGGCACACAAAAGAAATAACAAGACTTTTCTCAGATATAAGCGAACAATTAGAAAAACATCTTACATAACCAATGTTTGGTCTGACCAGGACAACTAACAATAATTCTCCTTACACGTGCGGACGAGGAGTTTCCCTTCTGTTTAACGTTTGTTTTTTCTGTGTTCTCAGCACCCGACAGTGTCATCTTCTGCTGGACATCTTCAACCCAACAGAACATGAGCTCACGGTTCGCGCCAAGAACAACCAGGACCTGGTTCTCCATGCCAGCGAATGCCAGCGGTGAGTCCCAACGTAAAAAAATAAAATTAGAGAAAGAAGGAGGCGACTGTGAACCTCGAACCACAAACACACGAGCTTTGTTTCTTATGTACGTGCAGGTGATTGAAAGTAAAAATACCTTTTTTAGTTTTTATGTATCGATCGAAGTGTTCCCTGGGCAGTTTGCAGCTCGTTCACCTGTCTCACGGTCACGGTCAGGCTGATTTTTTCATCCTCCTGAGAGTCTTCTCAGTCAGACATGATGAAACCAACCAGACAGTTGATGGACGAGCGGCTCTGAAGGCAGCTCCTCTACCTGCGTTGTGCTTGTTCCTCCTCAGTCCCACAGCAGCTCTTCCTCCTTGGTGCTCTGGCAGCTCTCGTCTGCTTTCACAGGAGTGCAGTCTCATCTCAGAGTGATTTATATAAGAGATGAGGATTGATTAACTGTGAGTTTGAGAAACTCCCTGAGCTTCTTCATCCACAATCATGACCTTTTTGAAAAATGTTTACTTTGCAATAGATTGCTTAGGAGATGCTTCTTCACAGGTGAGAAATCAAGTTCAAGTTGTGAACAAGTTGTGAGTGAGGAGGACCAACTCCTCGACTGTGTTGTAAAGTCAACTTAACCTCCACACCAACAGAGGCATCTTCACGAAGAAGCTTCTTTGAGTTGCTTTCAGGTGCCACTAGTTGACCCGAGAAAATCTCATTAGATTGACTTTTGTTTCACTTTCACTTTATTTCTGAATTGTTTTCCCTGACAAGAAGACATCGTTTTAGTAATATTGCGGTAAACCGTCTCTCTAGTTTGTGCATGACAGATGTGCCGGCACCGGCGCACAAACGTCATCAGTTTCGCTCACCGCTGCTTTACATTTGTCATTTTGCTGCAAAGTGTCAGATTAAGATTCCAGTCAGCACCGTGTCTCCGGTGCTTCCTTCGGCATGAGCGGAGGTACACGCCGGTGACTCACAGGCCTTTCTCCACACGGGTGGAATCTTATTATTTGAGAGGAATTAGGGGGTGGAAAGGGATGTTTTCACACAGAGCCAGCAACTCATCACTGAGCCCTCTAAAATAATCTGTCCTGTGCAGGAAAAGAAAAAAAACTTCAAATAGACAAGTTTTTCAGGGTAACAGGATCTCTTGAGAAACATCAAAACCTTGTTTTTTTTAATAATAATTGTATAATAATTTGATATCATAATTGTCATTTTAAAGCTTGTGCAGTTCTTTAATGATTGTTAAACTGATATTTAAGTCGTTTTTAAGTATGTTGGTGCACACCTGGGGTGTGTCCTGGGCCTTCACCAGTTTGTATTTTATTTTTCAGTTTGTTCAGTTCATTTTCTTTTTTTTATTTTTACAAATCTTCTTTGAACTCCAGTCCAAACGCTGCTCCACAAGTCACGTGACAACAGCCAGTGATGTCTTTGGACTATGCTGGTCTTGGCGTTTCCATGGATACTTGCCTGAAGCACAGTGACACAACTACTGCACACATTTGGCCATGTTTCTTTGTAGTTACTTACAAAACTATACCCAAAAGTCAAACTGTGTAGTTTGTAAATGAAGCACCCAAAATAAGGTAAAAAAAAAAGAATCTAAACTAAAAAGCAACAACAGAAGCCTGTAAAATATGAGTCTTCATCCATTTCAGTCACATCTGTGGCAGCATGTTATTTAAATCGATCAAGTCTCATCATTTTGTAATTGCAAATTTTGCAAAGATCCCCCCTTCCTTGTGATATCCTCAAGTTTCACTTATACATATGGAATAAAGTGACAGCAGGAATGCAGAACGGGCCAGCTAGGAAGCTGATTTTAAAATTTAAAAACAGAGAAAAAGTGCCTGTGAGGAAAAGCAAGTCGATAGATGATGTACAGTCTTCTGCGTCTTTCACCGTCCTCGACCACGGCTCACGGCTCTCCGTGGAGACTTTGCTGTGGCTACACTGGTTCCTGCATTCTGCTAAACTTTATCTCGAAGCCTGAAAGATCAATGTATGTTCAGACTGAATCCTGTCCAGCATATTGATGCTCTGCGCAGCAGCGCCTGTGATGTGGAGAAGCGTTATTCCAGCCTCAGTCGTTTCCAGTTACGTTCTGGCCCAGTGCGGATCATTCCCTGACAAACACCAACACACCCGGCGGTATTTGCATCCAAATGCAGAGCCACAGACTTGTGTGTCGCCGGCTGCAGGACCGTATTGTTCTGGTCTCTCCATATGTTTTCTGGAGTCTCCTTGCTGGACCCTTAAAGCTGAAGCTTTAGTCCGACAGACGAGCAAAAATGGCTCTGTCAGTCATCTGCACCTTCAACAAATGATTTCTAATCATCTCCTTTCAGCTGTTTCATGGCTTCACAAATAAGACTGCAAGAAAAAGCTGCTCCTGTTGCTTGTTTCTTAGGAAGTTTTGTTTGTGGAATTTATTTTGTCTTTCTGTAAAAACATGTGGGTGAGTGCCTGTTTCATCTCCACTGGCTCTTTATTCTCCTCATGGTGTTATTTGACGGTTAATGAGGAAAAAACATGAAGCAACAGAGTGTGAGATTTTTTTTTTATGTTTGAGAGCCTGACAAGGTTTCCAAAGACCGCCGTGACATAACTGCAGTGAAATCCAAACTATTGTGTCCTCATGTTGGCTTTGATCTACGCAGAGCAGATAGAGGTGCAAGTGCACCTTTTCTTTTGTGCAAAGATCCTGCAGATTTTTTTCTGGCCCAGGATCTTTTGTAGATAATATTAAGAATGTGAGATTCATATCCTCGGCATTGGAACGGGTCATTTTGTGGAATATGGGAAGAGTATTCAACCCCGGGTCAGGGAGGGCGGTAGTTGGCGTGGGTGGCTCCAGTCAGAAGGTCCCTGCTTCATTCCCAACTGTCTGGGGCTCTTCCTGTGCTTGCAGGGTTGTGTGTGAGCTGTGAAGCTCCGCTGTGGCGACCCCTCAGTCGAGAGAGGGAGGGATTTACATATTTGTCCTTCTGCAGTGAACGATGCCACGAGACGAGCTGGAGCGTGTTCACCGTTGACCCTGGCAGCAGCCTTGTCTGCTCATGAAGAAAGCTGCTTAGCTAAGTTACCTCCTCCCAACACGTCCAGGCCGACCCACAACCGGCCGCAGCGGTCTGGTCGCGACCAGCACGACAAGCCGTATTCTCCTTGAAATCAGAGTGACTTAGATCTGTCAGGTCTTAACTCACTGTACCTGAAGTGATGCGCCAGTGGGCAAACAAAGACCACGCCCCTAAATATTCACACAGTCTGGCCTGACACCTGCAAAGCTTCATTACTTTTGGTATTGTCAAGGCCAGCATGAGTCTGTTTGGATGTTGGGAGACGGAAAGTCAGACCTACAAAGTGGTAAAGGTTCTTTGAACGTATCGATGGCCTGTAATGACAAAACGCACATTTAACAGCAGGTGAAATGAAGACAAAACAGATATACTTACGGTTTGCAAGGTCTGGATTTAAATAAAAGTCAATTAAATATCGGAGTCACAGGATTTTTTATGTATAATTGTTTATATTGTTATAATAATAACGGGATTCTTACATTTGTCATGCTGTAGCATCTGTTCAACACCAGAAATACACAAGATATAACATAGTCAAGTAAAGCCTGCTCTACGGATTCGTACAACTCGGTCTTGCATCCTGATGTAGGTGGTGTTTATGGATTTTTGTGGAATGTCGTTGAACTTATTGGAGAGGCCGTTTTTCAGATGAATTATGCTGAGAAAGTGCTGCCCAGGTCCTCCCGAAGATGAATCGCAGTAACTCTGGTGATGCGTTTTGGTTTTTCATCAGGTCAGAACATTTTTCAGTTTAATACTCAGGTTTATTTTTAAATTCATAAAATACAATCACATTCTTATCAGTCTGGTTTTTTCATGACAGCTAGCAAATTAAAGTAGCTGGAAACAGCTGCTCAGATGGACTAGGTGTTCCTGGGAAGCAACGTGATGTTATCCCAACTTTTACCAGCCAGGGAGTCGTACATAAATGTCAGTTAAATTTGCATTTAAACAGAAAGTCCCGACTTTATTTTCTGTTGCAGGATGCAGGTCTGTGTGCGGAGGCCTGCATGGGCGGCGGCTTAGCCCGCTGAACCCTCACAGATTTGTGACGACACCTGTGGACAGTTACCAGGACATTTCACCGGGACCACAGCCACACACCTTTCCCTTAAACTTCCTGTCTCGGCAGGACTCAGAAAAGGGAGGCTGGATTACTTTTCCACCGAGGCTGTCGGAGCGCTCAACGGCTGACCCGACGTCACAACGAGCCTCCGCAGAGCTTTTTCTAGCCTTTTATGCAGTTTTCTGTGTAGCCCGAGACCCAGCCAGTTGGTGGATGTACGTCGCAGATACAGTTCACACATTCCTGGCATCTTTTTGCCAGCAGAAATGTAAAAACCTTCCGTCTCAGCGAAACATGCCACCATGACATTCGAAACCGCCGTAAAATGTGGCATCTATTCCCCAGTTTGTCTGACCTTGTAAAATGAGCCTATTTATTAACAGTTACTGTTCGCCCGAATGGGCCACGTTCTGTGCCTCCATGACTGAGGTGGATGCCTGGACCTGTAGCTGCAAGGCTGTTGGTGTCTGCTGTGGCGACCGCAATCAGTGAAGCTGCTGGCGGATACCCCAGGTGAGGCGGGCCATCCGCTGATGGGTCCTACAGAGCCCGGGTCGCTTGTCAGACTCCAGAGGCAGCTGGCTGCCACCAGCAGGCCAAACGGGCTGCAGCATCTGCAGTTTCTGAGGAAAAACCCTAATGTGGGAGGACTTCAGAGAGGCCATGTAAAATACTATTTTGACTGGTTATGAGGGAATTCTGGCAAACCATCAGGCAGCTCAGGCAGGGAAAGCAGTGCTTCACCAACAGTGTCTATGTTGGGGGTGGGGTGCTGTTGACTGGGGATGTCACTGGACGGTGAAAGATTTTTCTCAGTCCAACCCAAGTCCTCCCTAGAGGAGGCCGAGTCTGTGGGCTCTAGGACGTGCTTGGCCTTTACCAGGCCTGAGGTCACCAAGGTTACTGAAAAGCACCACGGTATCAACGATCCAGGGTTGGATGGGTATCACCATGATATCTTCAGGTCCTGGATGTTACGGGCTGTCTTGGTTGGTGTGCCTCTGCAACAGTGTGGAGATAGAGGCAGTCCCTCTGCATTGGCAGACAGGTGCTGGTTCCAACCACAGGCTAAGCACACTCCTCAGCCTCCCTGGTAAGGTCTCTGCAAGGGTGCTGGAACCTGGACCAGTTCTTCAGCCTTATAGGGACCTGGGCGGGCCATGTGAGTTCGCCCAGCTAGTTCAGTGAGAGTGAGGCGCTGCTGTATCCTGGGGTCAGGGCGGCGTCTGCGGTAATACAGACCCAGTAACCACCAGTTACAGCAAGAGTCAAGGTTTTCTGTTTAGCGGTCGATGCTTCCACCTTTACCTTTGGTCACCAGCGGTGGGTAAGGCCTGAAAGAATAAGATCACCGATACAAGCAGCTCAGATAGGCCTCATCTGCAAGGCGCTGGACTCGCAACGTACAGATGGGGTGAGAAGTTTCCTCCACATCCAGAGACGCCAGCAGAGGTGGTCTGATGCCCTGGACTCCTCTCTCAGGAGGTGTTTGGTAGGTCAGGGCCTGCCTGTGCGACCCAAATTCAAATAAGCAGAAGTTAATGGATGGATGGATGGATCTTTGTTCTTTCTCAGTGCTTGTCATCTGTTTCCTGGAGGTTGTCCACCTTACCTGTATGGGATACCTTCATCTCTGGGTGGTTTTTGACGATAGTAGAAACAGGACACCACAAGAGCTAGACAATCTCTCCTAAAATATTCATCCAAATCATATTAAAACTGTTATTTCAACATTCAAATAGTAATTAGGGTCACTGTAAGAGCTGAGGACGTAACAGTTAACTAAAAAAGGGGGATTTTTTTAGATTCATAGAATAACTCCGGCTCCCGTCTCCTTGCTTGCTTTTTGTTTTTCAGCATCCCTCTGACTCCTGTGTCCCTGGGATTTTGGGCTGGGGGTTGTTTCAGAGTCGGCATCAGGGCTCTGGCACTTTCCCACTGCCTTCCACCATTACCACTGCAGCGTCAGCTCAGTGGCTGTCAAGTAGGGAGCCGGTGCTCTCCTTTTATTGTGGATTTTGGTTTGTTAATTTATTTTCCAGGTCTCCTCTCCATCGGCCACGCCTTGTGTCTCTGCCAGATCTGAGTGCACAAAGACGTGTACGCCTCATTGCATGGGCTTTTCAAACAAAGCTTGTTTCCATGGCGACCACCTTCCACCATCCTCTTTTTCTTCTACTTTTTTAAGGAAGCAGAGCACATAATGCACCACCAGTCGGTTTTCCCATCTTCAGTTGTCCCAGCATTGTATGAATGTGAGTTTTTGCTGGTTAAATGATTATCGGGTCAAAAGGAGAGATGAAGAGTTTTGGATGCAGTTAGAATTATGTCCAACAAAAACAGGCCAACTCTGATGTGTTGCCTCTCAACTTCTCCTCCATCCAGCTTGTCATCACTCGTGCAGGGGTGTTTTGTTCTCACATTTCTTTTTGTAATGATGTGTTGCCTCAAGGGCGTTTTAACAGAGCAGTGAGATCTTTTTCCACTCAGGTCCTTGAACACTGAATTGATAGTCATTTAACACACTCATGTTTTTATCTTCTTCATATTCTGGCAGTGAGCTTTATCTCCGCTGAATCGGAGCAGCAATCTTTTCATTTTCCAGTCACCTCTGACTTAATTAACCTCAACATTTCAACTGAAAGCACTAGTGTCATTGGATTATCCAAATCACTCACAGTTATACGTGTAATCTGTTATCATTCACAAGCAGCAACATCCCTGTTTCTAATGCAGGCTGGTATTTTAACTCGAGGCAGGAATAAAAATAGCACACATCGACAATTCCTGTTATGTTGTAAAGCTTTAATTTTAATGACAGCTGGTGCATTGTCTGCACATGCATTCTTTGATCCCAGTTTGTGTACAGTAATTTGCAATAAGGCTTTAATTTAGCTGAAATTCAGCATATTGGAGGCGACGATAATGGATGCAGCACAGTTGCCTCCACAGCTGCTGCAAACAAAGGGTTACTCGGAGTCAGCCGCAGTCTAAAAATAGACTGTTGCTCTCGCCCGCCTTCGTGAACAGCTTCATGGATCTCCACCCTTGAGCTCTTGCACGTGGGCTAAAAATAACTCCCCTTTTGCAAACACTCAGACCCTTTGGGTACATTTTTCGCTCTCAGCCTCTCCCTAGTAACATCGCACTGTCACTGCTGGTTAGAATGGATGCAAAATAACTTGGAACATGCAGTTAAGGGCAGAGAACACATTGCTCATGGCTCATCACAGTCACGCTGGAGAAAACCAGTACGCAGTGAATCAACTATGAAACTATCTCCTGCAGACAGGCTTAATGGCTCTAATCTCACAAATTGCACAGATCTTCGTGCAGCTGTAACGCTAAAGCAACAGTAGCTGACTGGAAGCAGTTACAAAAAATAAAAAGAAGAAATCACCAGCATGAACATTGCTGCTGCCGTCAGTTTTCCTGCTGGTAATGTTTGTTTTTCGTGGCATCAGGTTTTCCTCGCATCGACACACCTCTGAGGTGTGAGAAGCAGAAAGGGGACGGACGAGTGTATAAACCTGGCCGTTGCAGTGATTCATGGCTTTGCAGTGATCTGATGAAAGCGAGCCCATATGCTTTAATGTGATTATCATGTACTTTGGTCTGAGGCGACACAGCGTTTAATGAGGGAGGGGGTCATTCATTGTGACCGTCTCATCCTGAGCTGGTGTTATTGCTGCCATTAAAGGCAGCTTCATTGCCACAGCTTCTGGGAGGACAGTGATAATTACTAGAATCGTGTCAAAAGACCGCTGTTGAGAACAAGATGAGGTTTAGTGATGTAGATTATTTGCTGTTAGCCCTTCTTCCCGAGTTTTATCCCCAAATACACTGCAAGAGGAGCTTTTTTGTCGTGCTTGTTTGAAGGACTCTCGGCTGGGGGTCGGGTCTTCCAGCGCTGTCCCGCTCTGATTCCCGTTGGCGGAGCAGTTTAGGCAGGTGCTAAGACTGCAGAACATTTTCAGTGATTCATTTTGTCGGTTTAAAATGAAACTGATGGGATCCTTATCAGTTCTTAAAATGAGCTAAATATGACCTCATATGAAAATAAAGATCCCAGCGTTTCGTCTTTCTGCTGCTGGATACATCAGCTATCTGCTAACGTGCTCAAACGAATCTAATTGACCACAAAAAGAAAATAGTCTGAACATTAATTCGACTCTAAATGGACAGTGGACTCCTGGCCAAACGGTTATCTCTTTTACTTTTAATAATGCATCTTTTATGGTTTTATGCCATTTGCATTTCAGCTGTATTATTAATAAACTTAGTTGGAGAAAAAAAACTGGGAACATATTTTAAAACAAGCTCTAACTTAACTTCACATTTCAAGTTAGAAGAACTCATTGTTGCATTGAAATTGCATCTTTCTTTGGTGCAACGCGTTGTAAGGTAGAGACGAGAATGGGACGCATTCGCATTCGGAGAAACGGCTGCGGGCCTGTTGCCTGATCCAGGCTCAGTGCAGCTGTGACGCCCTCACATCGCTGATGAAGCAAAAGGACCGAACCCAGATCATCACTCCTCCACCGCCGTGCTTCACAGTTGCTGTGACGTCTTTGTGCTGCTGCACTTTGTTTTTGCCAAATAGGGTACTAAGTTTTATGATTTTATGAAAGGCAAAGTTATCGATAATCAGCTGGGAAGTGAAGGGAGCAAGGAGGTGAAATAGACTCAGACTTTGGCAGAGATTTTCCCTCGTGGCTCCAGCTCAGCCTACAGGTTGTTATTAAAAGCTTTGTAATAAGGTAGATTAGTGTCCTGATACGGCCTCTACCTCCACGGACTCCACAGTCAAATCAATGAAAAAAGAGAGTTTTGCTGTTGTGTACCTCGACACAGTAAAGCGGTCGTCCAAGGACGAGAGCACGTATAAACAAAAACATATAAATTAGATCCCGCTGTTTTAGCAGTCTTTGTTTTAAAATATATATGTATATATACACACACACACTTACACACACTTACACACAGCCTCATTATAAATAACACTATTTTAACCGTCATAACGACATGTAAAGAAGTTGGTCAGTTGTGGTTTTCAAACCCTGTCAGGCTCACAGATGTGAGGTGGACATGAGTCCTGGACATTTCACAAGAACAAGATTATGTCACTCAGCTGGGTTTAAGAACAAAACGCACATTCAAACAAGACAAACTGAAATCAAACATGATTGTTGTAATTATTCAAAAAGCTTGTCCTAACATGTTTTAAATAAACTTGGACGTGGCCGCATGGCTGGTGGTAATTACCAGTCTGCAGGGCGGCCTCGGGGCTTACCGGACTGCGTCCGCGAGCTGTTTGCTGTGTACTGACACGGTATTTTTAGACTGGCTGTGCATGTGTGTTTGAAGATGGCTAAATGAAAAGCAGCAGCCATTTGAAGATGAGACTTCAGTCAGTGACATAAGCCTAGTGCCACTAATCTTCAAAGGTGGACATATTTAAGGGTGGCACAGCGAGAGCAGCAGCCTCCCTTTTGTCTACTGCATGTTTTGAAGTCCTAATTGTTATTTAATTTGTGTTGTGGCTTTGTTGTAAAGGCTATGAAGTGATAATTGCATTGCCTTTCCTCCTCCACCTCACTTTGATGCATGTTTGTCTGGACTCCTCCAGAGATGTTTTTCTTGTAGTGAGATTTAATTTAGAGGTTGCAGGACTGTAAACGGATCAGGTGAGGTATCGGATTATCCAGAACGATCCCTTTGGTGAAGCCACACTGCGAATACAACAAAGTTCATGTTATTTACCGTAGGTGTTTATTTTTATTATAAAGAAAAGCTTGGGCAATGCCAGTAGTTTAGTGATATCCGTTCAGCTGCTCTTCATTTCTCAGTGATGGTGGTTGGCGTTGTGCAACTAAGGGAGTCCAGCCCGTCGTCCTCTCGCTGCAGCAGCTTCAGAACTGGAATCCAGAGACGAACCTACCGATCGATACGTGCACTCACTGTGGAAATGTGCAAATGAGGTCTCATCTCACGGAGAAGTTCACTGTGAACTGCTTAGTTCTCCTCCAAGCAGTATTTTTTTTCTTCTTTTTTTAAACTGATAATTCACAGTTAGCTGCTCATCTCAAAGCCACGTTGTGTCTTCTGGATGAAGAGGAGAGGAGCTGCTGAAGGTGCAGACCGTGGACTGGGAGGTCTTTGCTTTGGTGTTGGCGTGTGCTCATCAGTATTCACGACGCCAGCATCGCGGCCTCCTGCCGAGCTCCTCAGCACCTTCAGTTTAACATGCAGATGACCCAGAAACAATCAGATACTTTGGTGATAATAGTCGCTGTGTTGTAGCTGCTCTGGTGGTTGTCCACGTTGACACAACTCCCAGACTTTCTTCCTCTAAAGAAAGACTTCATGGCTCTAACTACACTGACTGTCAGGGACAAAAACCCCGGAGGGAAAACCCAGGACCACTAACTACAAAACAAAAAAATCATCACAGCGTGTTTCTGTTTCAGAAGCGGAGTCAGAAGATCATAAAGACAGTTGATATCAGGGCAGCTCCCACCATCATCTTATAAAAACAAGGAACCACACAGCAGCACAAACATGAGAAACTCACCGAACAACCAGAACTCCTTCAGCAGCACCTCAACACCCTTCAAGAAAACTCTCAATGACACAGGATGCCAGGAGGCGGAGTCAACAGAAGTGCAGCGTGTATCTGTAATTACATGACAACCAACAAACGCCACCTTCACTTATCAACCTGTGGTTTTGTAGGACAACGTCATAGATCCAGTTGGCTGGGGGGTCCAAACCTTCCAGTGGAGACTCTGAGACTCGAGGGTGATCGGAGGTCCAAGCTCCTGGGGTTCTGATCTGCTTATGTTATATACATATACATATATACATAAAACACATATAATGCAAATACTCCATCACCATAGACGCAGACGGTTTGTGACACCACAGCAGCAGTCCTGGTGAGGTCACAGATGTCCCAGGAGTTGTCCTTGTGGTCCGCAGTTCCCGTGGAACTAGTAGGAGTGACCATGACGACGTCAAAGAAACATTTAAGTTCTTAATTCTGTAACGTTTGAAACCAAATCACAACCAAATACTCAGAAGTGGCTCATTCAGACTTTAAGATTAATGTGTATGTTACACATATAACTCTAAAAGCCGTTGTTACTGTTCCCTTCTGACAAAAAGGATTTGGGCAGGAAAACGCATGAGTAAATCCTTCTCCCATTTCCCGTTACAGGATGGCCATCCAGGTTGACAAATTCGACTTCGAGAGTCTGCCACAGCTGGATCAGGAGACCACCCGCTTCAGCAGCCCCAAACAGCTGGAGGAGGAGCGCCACCACGCCCAAGGCTGCCAGATCAACAGCAAGCTGGACATCTGCTGGAGCATCATATCCTTTCATGGTCTTCCTGGTAGCTGGAGAGTAGAGAGTAGAGAGGTGATGGGGTGGTATGGCCCATAGAAGCTGTCGTCTCAAGTGCAGCTGTCCATCAACCAGATGCTGTTTGATGGTTTTCTGGAGGCCTTCTGGCCAGCAGGGAACTGGTTTTCCTGAACTGACAGATGGAAAAACCAACTGGAAAAGTGCTTCTCCACCTCCACCTTGATTTGGAGTCGAGATGTATACTCAAGAATTTAATGAAACATTTTCCTCTCGGCTCTTTGGTGTCCCGTCAGCAGGGACGTTTCCTCGGGAAGCAGCGCTGTCTCAGAGCAGGCTTTCACGTCTTCCCCGTGGTTGACGTCTTAGCAGTAAAACAGACAAACTGTCCCGGAGTTGAACCCTGAACAGGTTGGTTGATACCAGCTGCATCTGTGGTTGTAGTTCCGGTTTGGATTACGTCATTCACTTCATCTGGATCAGTGTCGGCGGTGATTGTTCTTGGTGTGGAAGACATGAGCACATTAATGTGTGACTACTTCAGACACGTTTTTTGGCTCAAAAAGGGACGACAGTCTGGAAATGTGCAGTCTTAAATAAATCTGAACAGATCTTCCTCCAACATTTGATGTCAACTAAGCTGCAGCAGTTTAGACGGAACAGGGCTTCTTTTAATTGGTAACTAATTTGACGTCAATGATCCATTTCCAGAAACGTTCAGGTCCTGACGATGTCACTTCCTGCACATTCCTCTGTGTGGAAACGACTCGACTGTCTCCAAACTGTCTCCAAACTGTCCCCAAACGTTGGCGTAGCAGAGTGTCATTTCTGCTCCAGTGTGGATTTTCCTTCACAACATGAAAAATGAGAGAAACGAGAGCTTTGATTACAGTGCGTAACACACTTCAAAGCATCCACTTGGCCTTCGGCAAAGTAAGAGTCACTTTGATTTGCAATTTCTGAGCTTACTACAATATTATTCTTGTTTTGGTGATTATGTTCAACAGTGATTTACTGATTGTGATTGGACTGTAGCGCACAGTCGCAGAGAAAAGTAAAAATAAAGAGGATGGTTTTTTGGGGGCGGGGTCGTCGCTGGTACGCTCCCCTTGAAGAGGACACAGCCATGTTCATAAATCATCCAAAACTTGAAGTTAATTTTGGTCCAATAACTGTCTGTTACTGAAAGTGCCGTGAAGCCGTCCCAGGCGGCGTGACACATGCACATCCCAGTTTGTTTGCATTACTGCAGCCGGCCAGGAGCGACAGCGCGTCAGACTGACTTAAACGGACACCAGTGGAGTTTAGGACTTGTTTCAGGGTGTGCAGATCACCTTCAAAGCGCCGTGCTCAGCTGTACTCCCTAGGCGGCACTATTTGTATTAATTTAAACTTTGATGTAAAGGTCTTCCTGACTTTTCAATCTTCTGTGCTCTGCCAGCATTCGCTGTCTTTATGGCGTTTCTGTAGCTTCTGCAGGCTTAAATCCTGAAACACAAAGCAGCTCTCTGGAATGATTTTAGGGCTCTAGCCGTTCTGAGTCAAATATAGGAGGAATATCTGGTTGAATTGGTGGGTTTGTGGCCACTAATGCATAAAAATATACCGCAGCTGACAGAGGGACGAGTCCCTGTTGGAACTCTACACCAGTTATGGTTTCTACCTCCACGTATAAATCAATCTAGTGCTGCCTGTTTTCTGTCAGGTCCTTTTAATATCGAGTGTTAACGTGATCCGTGACCTCACACGCACTCAGATGCACTGTCTCTGTGTAACCAGTCCACTTTGATAAAATACAGGGTTTTAAAATCTTAAAGTCTTATTCAGAAGCCAGTGTGACAGTCAGGCTCTAGAAGGAAGATGATGTAACAAACCAAATCTGTTCATGACTGCGCAGATTCGACTTTCTGAAGTGACAACTAAAATAATGTCTACAGGAGGCAGGTGCAGGTGCAGGTGCAGGTGCAGGTGCAGGTGCAGGTGCAGGTGCAGGTGCAGGGGATCGTGACGTCACAGACTCAGGTCAGAGCAGAATCCAGCTACTCGCCTCTATCTTCGTCCACGTTCACGTCCTGCTGCGTTCGCTGTCCTTCTGGACAGGTAGCACAAAGCTCAAAGGACAGCGAACGCAGCGGGAGGAGCTGAGAACTCCTCTCCTGAAAACCAAGCTTGCAGCAGACCTTTAGTATCCATCAGACTTGGTTGGCTGTTGAAGAGAAGAACATGTGCCTTATATGTGTCCTTTGATTTTGAAGTTCAGCGGATCATCGAGAACCAGGACTACGAGTGCTTTCTACCACCTCCGGCTCGTCTCGGGACGTCTGCTCTTCGTGTCTTTCCTCCGCATTCACACCATAGTCTCCCTCAAAGGTTAATAGACCCAGGTTTGGAGCTCCGGGCACTTCATGCCTAACCCATTATCCCAAATGTCAGCCGTGTAAAAGATCAGCAGTGTCCTTATCGATGCACATTATCTGGGTAATTGCTCTCTAAAAAATGCATTCTGTTTTGATGTAGTATCCAAACAGTGATGATCTTCCTTTTGATCATTTTGACACTTTCAGAGCAGAAACATGCTCTCTGTGCACCTTTGACATCTAAAAGAATTTGTCGTATGGAAATGACCAGACACTTGTCTCGGTGTCATTCCTGGTCTTTAATATTTACCGAGCAGATCACTAGTCTTGAAATAAGTTCATTCAGACGCTTTGACTTGTAAAACATCAAATCACAGATATGACAGAAAACATTTTATCCAACAGATATTTGACAGTCCTGCTTTGTAAAGCTACACATTTGGATTTTTATTTACATTTGAAGAGGTTTTTGTTCTCTGTTGGGACCCCCCACATGAAGACAAAACCGAGCTTTTGTCGCACGGCGTGTGGTGAAAATCCACCGATTCTGTCCCGCAGCTGCGCAGGAATCTCGTCCTCGAACCCGATCTGAGAAAGTGAAGCAGAAAAACATAGCAACAGCCATAGCAACCGGAAAACACAACAACGATGGTGGTCTTGGGGCTGTTGTGTCGGGAAACATCCTGGAGACGAGATCTCTACGGAGACATCTACGGAGCGAGCGTGTCGGCGGTCCCCTCGTCACAGCTGGTTATTGGGACAAATTCAGTCTTAACACACCTCAGACCACAGGATAATCTTATAAGGCGTAAGATAGTTGGGACCTGGTCGGGAAAGGGAAAATCGGGATAAAAACTGATAATCCTCAGGTGTGTACCCTGCTTAAAACAACCATTAGAACAAAAAGTTGTATTTAACAGAGTTTTTTACTATTGAAGTGAAATGACGAACCGGAGAAGTGTCAGCGTGTTGCCTTTGTCCTAGTTTTTCCTGGATTACTGGTGGTTGGACTTCACCAAACAAACACTGAAGACTCCATCAAAGATGCGGTAGCACCTGTGCATCTGCCCTCATCCTGAGGTTGATATTCATTGGTGCACTTGTACATCCCCATTTGGAGGAGTTTGTAATCCTTTGTTTTACTTGACTTTGGCTGGTTGGATTGTTGGGACCATGTCGGTCTCTCCAAGGTCTGTAAGCTGGCTGCTGACGGCAGGCTCATTTGCATATTCAGACCATTTTAAATTCAAATTACAAAATTATTTCACACTTTTGCCTTGTGCGTGGTGTTAGAAATAAATGTATCATATGCCACAATGTTATATATTATCATTTCTGAGATTTTATAAAGCCACTGTGTTCAGCTATTTACCAAAGTATCATATCTTTGATTTGTTCTTTGTCTACAAAACACAGCCGAAGCAACGTCCTCCACAAGAATAAATAACAGATTTTTCCAGAGGCTGCAGTGAGCAGGAAACTTGTATGTCTGTGTTTAGCTTTGCAGGCCTGTCAGGAAAGAAGTGATCAATATAAGTCCATGATCTCACAGTGGAGGCTGCTAAGTATTGGTCCAAGACTTCAGCAGTCGCTACCACTTTCATTCAGAACTCTTTTTGTTTCACTTCCAGAGGATCCTAAGATCCGTTGTTGGTTCGTTGTTCACCCATGGTCAATATGAACATATGAACAGAGCCAGAAGCAGGGAGGACTTCTGCACAAAGAGGGAAGACAGCAGTGCAACAGGCCGTGTCAGAGGAAGCAGTCACATCCACCACGTGAACAGCTTCTTGTTGTTCCACATTATCGTCACTGTTAGTGTGGGACACATGGACTAGTGATGCCTGTCCTACCAGGATGCAGTACACGCTGCACAGTGCACTCTAGGTGCAGTACGTACTATTTCATTTCAAAAACAGCCACTGAATCCATTAATTTCATGAATAAAACGATCTCCAAGTTGAACTTCCACGGTCACCACCAACACTGTGGTGGAGCTTCATGGTAGTGGTTTCAGTCCCAAGTGTCAGATGAAGCGGTGGAAGGAGACCAACATGGACTGTGGAGCAGTGGAAACATGTTCTGTGGAGTGAAGGATCAGTCTGATGTTCAGTCTGGGTTTGGAGGATGCTGGGAGAACGTCACCTGTCTGACTGTTCCAGCTGTGAAGTTTGGTGGAGGAGGGATCATGGTATGGGCTGGTTTCCAGGGTTTGGTGTAGACCTCTTATCTCCACTGAAGGACTGGTCCACACAGAGTCCTGATCTCAACCCCATCCAGAACCTTTGATGGACCGGAACAGAGGCTGTGATCCAGACCTTCTGCTCCAGCATCATCATGTTCTACAGCAGAACGGACACTCATTCCCACAGAAACACTCCAAAACACTTCCAAGAAGACTGGAAGCTGGTCCAGCTGCAGAAGAGGATCAACTCCACGTTAAAGTAGATGAATCCAGCGTCATTACAGTCCCTGATGGTGTGAAGGTCTGGAGTCTGGATACTTCTGTTTATAGTGTACCTATCAGCAGGTGTATTGCTGTTGCTGATCAATATACTTTTATTGTTGCTGTTTTTAAAGTCTTGATTTGCCAGCTGAAATTCTAAAGTCAAATATGTCAAAAATGTTGAATGTTGCTGCTGCAGGTTGTTACGAGAGGTTCTTTGTGTCTCCTAGTGTTTTCATGTAAGATGTAAGTGTGGAGTCGAGTTTTGCTGCTGCTCCTTAACCACAGCCACCCATCTCTGAAGCGCCACGGAGAGGCCAGCGTGGAGGGAGTCCTCAACCAGCTGGTTCTGGAGCACCTCCAGCTCGCTCCGCTGCAGTGGGGTGAGTCTCGCGTCTTGTGAGGTGCGATTACACAGATCCGCCCTCACGTGACCTGCTGCAGAAAATGCTGCAACGGGACATATTTTTCAATGCTTTAGATAAAAAACCGCAGGAACGTTTTGGCCATATACGGACTGCACGTACGTGTGTGTGTGTATGAATGAAACGTGTTTAAGCTCCGTGGTGTTTTAATCCAACTTTGATCAGGGTGACCAATTCTTTGCCTGTCATTTATCGCATAAAACACCTGAACTGGTCTCTAGTCATGTTTTTCATTTCCATTTATAATCGCTTACAGGCTATATTTGGAGAAGAGCAGACTGCATTTTGGGAAATGTGTGAATCACAGCGGAAACGCAGATCTAGTAGGAGCACTCTCCGCTTGCACCATCTGTGATCATCTTCTGAAATCACGTTAGACGAACTGCAGGTGTTTTTGTGTTTTATTGAAACTTCTGGCTTCTGGTTGGGCCCTGCCAGCCTGTACAGTCTCGCCGTCTTGAGGCCGCCCTGCTCTTGCTGACAGAAAGCGATCTGTGTAATGAAGCTGCAGTGGATCATGTGTGGAAATGAGAGAATCTATTTTGAGATGGCGTCAGGACGGGCCATGAGAACAAACTTCACCAAAGTCGATTTGTGCTGGACGTTTGCTTGTGGCTCACACGTCTCTGAGTAAATAAGTGTGTCCGGGATGGTGTTCAACACGTGTGCTGTCTGAGGGCAGGTCCTTGCAGTGTCTGTTGGTTTTCCCGTGTCTACATGTCACTACACCTGCTTCACACATGGCGCTCCAGGATGGGTGCAGTTCGGCTTCTCCGCTGTGTTTCATATCTTTTGATCGGTCGGAGGCCTTTTCTTTTGCTCATCAGTGATTGTAGCAGAACAGTTGTATTAGTCACCTTGACCTTTAAAAACCTGGTCAGAGGTGTGACGCTCACTTCTGCATCGACTTTAACTGCGGTAAACACAGACTCTTATATAATAATAGTAACATGGACGTTTCTCATCCCTGCTTTCTTTGCTGTTAGTTTTTTGAACGTGTTCATGCCCATCTGGTAGGAGATGAAGCTTGTTTCCATGAACCTTTTCTTCACCAGCCTTGTGGATGCCCCATTATGTTCCTAATGTCCCGGTTTCTTCTCATCTTCCCATGATGCCTTGCAAGGAAATCCTTGTGTTTAAAGGTATGACTTATAAGAGGTGATGTGTGCCACCAGTTAAGTCAGGTGGTGTCTGCCGGCCTATCAGCAGCTTCTGATGCCAAAACATCAATATGGAGAATTTCCACGCCGGTCTGGACCCAGTCACGCCGGTCTGGACCCAGTCACGCCGGTCTGGACCCATCCACGCCGGTCTGGACCCAGTCACGCCGGTCTGCACCCATCCACGCTGGTCTGGACCCATCCACGCCGGTCTGGACCCTTCCACGCCGGTCTGGACCCTTCCACGCCGGTCTGGACCCTTCCACGCCGGTCTGGACCCTTCTGTAGTCCCTCATCCGTCACCTCCTACTCTTGCTTGGCGGTGCGTTTCATATTTCCAAAAATAAATAAAAGAAGCAGACATACACAGGTCAGCCACATGGTAGCAGATGTAACCATGGCAACACTGTTACAGCGATACGTCTCGTTTAAATATTGTCATTTTATATTTCACAAGCAAACAAACACATTTTCTTTCTTTATTTTTTCTCATGACATCATCAACGGGCATTATCCTGATACCCATTTAGAGGTAAGTCTTTTCTAGAAGACGCCCAAAAATCATGCAGGATCTCATAGATCCGGTGAACCGGACATCCTAACTTACAGGAAATGTTAAACATTGAAAAAGGAAAATACTGCTTGAAGTCAATAAAATAATTGGAATATAGAGATAAAAAAAGCAAATTCAACACATGATCCATACGACAAGAACTTCTCTCACAAACCTAATTGAAGCAGACTTTGTGGTGATACAGAGTGTGGTTGGGCTGCTCAGAGCCTCACAGCCTCAGGCTGTTGGTACAAGAACGAAGCTCTGACATCTGTCTGAGCTCAGCCGGCTGTGTCACATGACGAGCCTGACGCCTCGTACATGGCTTCCACACAAACCCATGAATATTTCATCCCACCGTTTCCTGTCTTTGGGCAGCGGGGAAAGGGCCACAATCTGTCACGTGGCTTTGTGTTTGTTTACAAGCGCATTTTTATCACTTTTGATCACATTATCATCAAGGGCGCGAACGTTGGCCGTCGTAGAAACACTCCGGACCGGTGTTTCAGACCGAGATCAGAGCGTGTTTAATCTGTACGTCGTCGTGAACAAGTGTTGGAGGCATGTTTGGTTTTGCTGTAGCTACAAATCTGCACAAAGCCTCATTTATCTATTTAGTTATTTTTCTGGGGTGCGTTTACCGCTGGGCCTTCAGCTCACCAGGCACGTTCACACCATAATTAATTCATGGGCCTGTTTTGTAGACCAGGAAAACCTTGTAAATATGATTGATTACCTCAAAATTCCCTGCAACCGGCATTCAGTCGGGTCTGGATTGATCTCCGTTTATTGTAGTGATCTAATGTTCAGCGCCGGTCGTCCGTCATTTTGTCTCAGAGTCTAAACAAGAAGCCTGCTGAACCGAGCGCATTTACTGTGGATTTCATAGAGCTGTAGGAAAGAGGACAGCTTCACAAACCGTCTAAATGTCACCAGAGCTGCTTTGGAGGTTCTCGGCTGTTGTTTTCCAGAAGGCTTCTGGCTGACTGCTTTAATTATCGTTGACTACATTTTATTGCACTCCCAAGATCTATAAGGAGTACTTGTCCAGGAAAAGGGAGCGTGACAGGGTGCTTCAGGATGCCGCACTCAAAGTTAGGATATTGCACAAGAAATATTTCAGCCCCACTTAAACCCCGCTTCCTCTCGGCCTCTGTTGTTTAAATAAGACAGTCAACTGACACAGAAGAAGGCGAAGTGGGCATGCAGCCATGTGCAGAAGTTCCTCCCTTTAAGCCTGTTTTGAAGCATAGTATTAGGAAAACCTCTATTCCATTACGTTTTATTAATTTAACAAAAATAAAGCCAAGAAATATGAATATGTAGCCAGCACCCCCGTGCTGGTTTCACATGATTTAAGAGCTGAGTTACAGCCAGGAGCTGCTAATCAACGCCATTGACGAAATGATCATCAGCATATGTGGAGACCTATAAAAGCAGATGTTTTGGTAGTTTGCTGGTCTGGATCGGCCCGGTCAACACAATGCAGTAAGGGAAAGATGTCAGCAATCTCAGAGAAGCAATATTTGCTCCACATCCATCTGGAAAGGGTTAAAAAAGAAAAAAACAACCTTTTCCAAACACTGTACAATTTAATATTCATCAATCTTCCCATAAATTGATGTCCCAACAATCTTACTGCATGTTTAGGACATGCAGTCCTCAGAAAAATACCATCTCCATCTCAGGTACTTCGGACTCACTGAGTCTGTTGAAGACCAAATTTGTAGAGAAGTGTTGCCAGGAGAAAACCTCTTCTGTCTGCAAAGGTCATAGAAGCACGACTGATGTTTGCAAAACTGCATCTGAACAAAATACAAGTGATCAGAAGTACAGCGGCGAAACTACATGAGAATGGATAAAAAATATTCCGTTCCGTGGGAACGTTTGTATCTGCCTCCCCAACTTTGTATTGAAGGGTACTCCGACTGACTGATGCTCCTCAGCGACGTCAGTGCCATGGAAGGCAAAGTAGAGCATCTCCTAACATAGTCACTATGTCCCCTTGATGCAGAGTTGGACAAACAGTCACCTGGCCAATGCAGATGGAGATCTGTGAGGGCGTGACACCATCAGGGCGGTCAAGAAACCCTTCTGAAGGGGAGTGTGGGGTCTCATTGGAGAGGAAGCACCCTGACATTTGGAGGACGTGATTGAAATGGGCTCAGTCCTTCTAAATGGTTCTGAGAGGAAAATTGAATTCTTTTCGGAGATGACAGGAGCAGCTTCTGCAAATATGTAAGAGTAGGAATGCAGTAATGGATTTGTACCGCAGGCGTCTCAAAAATACACTCCGACATAAAGTATTTAATAAACCGCCAGCAGCAGAATATATTCATATATAAAAAAAAGATGTATTTACTCATAAAATACATCAGAAGTAGGAAAATAATCCCAATATGTTTCTGTTCAGCTTCATTGAATAGAGCCGTGGTAATAGTTTGATAACTGTTATATATTTAATGCATTTATGGATCGGTTTTGATTTAGTTTTTATTTATTGCTCAGCTCAAACTGAGGGACAGAAAGCAGCAGGTTGAACCGTGGACTTTGTACCTGTTCTCCCCCCAACCAGGAGCCCATCCAACGGAATACAAATTCACCGTGAACGGAAAGACAAATGTTGAGCCGAGGAGAGATGGAAAGAGAAAGGTGGGGGTCCAGCAGTAAAAGGCGGAGTGATAATTTAATAAGGCAGCACTTCTGAACTGACTCACGCTGGTGACACACAGATGGTCGCTTGGAGCAGGCCTTTTTCAGCACGCACGAGGCACACCGTGCGCCTTCAAGCCGTTGGTTCTGCCATGACTGCACGTTTGATGAATGGTGCTGCCAAACGGCCCAGACCCAACTAGTGCTGGAGTGTTGTGGTGGTGCTGATGGTGAGGAGCAGCATCCTGAGACTGAGATGCCTGATTTGAACAGATTGTTGTTTATAAAGTGAAGAAGCAGAGATGTGGAAATCCTGCTGAGATTCAAAGAAGTAGGAGTTATTCATGTCTGAATCATTTTTGGTTTTGTTGGACCGAACTTCAGCCTCGTTTGGTAACAATACCTTATTTAGTGGGAACTGTTTTTATTAGAAACTTACTAATAAGAAAGTTTTAACTTTTGTAAAGAGGCCTCAATGTTTGTATAAATCAGTTCATGTTCAAGGCTGTTGGCATGTGAAGTGGGGGGTCCCTCAGGGTTCTGTTTTAGTGTCCCTTTCGGTTCTCGCGTCCTGCAGAGTCAGAAATGGTCAGACATTTGTTTGTTTACTACAATTGGACTGATGAATTGTGGAGAAGGTGCATTGTGGGTAGTGCTGCTGCCAGCTCCTAAGAAGGACCCATCATGCCAAAAGCATCTCTAGACACTGGTGAAGTTCTTGCGTTTTGGTTTGGCCGTTGTATTCTTTTTAACACATTAGTCCTCCTAAAAAATGATCAAAACTTTTAGATGGTGTACATTTTCTCTTGGAAACTGTTGCCTGGAAAAAGTTTTGAATTTAAATGATAAATAGTTTAAATTGTGCAATATTTGCTATTCATTTAAACAAATACAATATTCTGATGAGCATGTCTCCAATTTGAATGCTGTTTGGTTCTTGATGTGTGTCTCCAGCGGAAAATCGTTTCCACGTGAGGCATCATAATTCAGATTTTAATCAAATACAAATCCCATTAGGTAAAAATAACTCAGACCAGTAGGCCTGTTACGGATATGCTTGGCTGCAGTTTTGTCAGGTTTTCAACCTGGAAAAAGGATGATGGTCTTAAATACCTATGTTTTAATAATAAGAGTCCATGAAGTAGCTATTTGTTTTGTCTGCTCACAATCCAATTATGTTTGTTCTGAATTGGGAAAGTTGTACCTGAAATGTTATATTACTGATTTAGAAAGTGCGGCAATCTGCACATGATTTGGAAAATAGAAAAGAAAATATTTGGATAAATGGAGCTTAAACTCTAACATTCATCCATAATTTTACCGTAAGCAGAAGAACGTAGTATGTGGTAGAAAGTAGATTTGGTTCAAGGGTTTGCAGACATCCAGCGTTGCCTGGTCCTGGTCCTGGTTCTGGTCCTGTCTGGTTGAGCTCAGCCTTTCATTTGGCATTTTTAAACCAAAGAAAGTTCTGTGGGAGATTAATTGAGCTGGGCCAGAACCAGCTGGTCCAGTGGCTGAAGTCAGAACAATTTTATCAAGCGAAGACGCTTATCTCACCATATATACTTTACCTTGGACTTGAGTATCCTCCGAGGTTTCACTGTTAATATGAGCTTCATTGGTTTGTATGTTTCTATTTCTGCAAAGACATAAAAACAGATTGCCACCTTATATCCCACCTCATCACCCTCCCATGGAAGTGCTGATAGGTTTAAATTTGCAGCGAGCGTGTGGCCCATTTCGCTGACTGATGCGTACGATGAGACGCTACGAAGCGCTCTGGAGAGGCAGAGGCTGATTTATCTGCTTGTTTTTCAGCGCTGTCATGCAGCTCTGTCAGTCAGCCGTCCTAAAGGTCTCCTATTGAAACCAGAGCGCGATAGGAGGAGGACTGGCCTCTCTGAAGACGGGCTCTGTCTCTGGGCCGGCATGTGTGTGATTTACAGAGGCAGTGCTGACTCACATGGGTTAAGATGGGTGTGTGGATGAGACGAAGATAGTCACATTTGTGATGATTGAGCTATCATGAGGTAGCATGACCCGCAGAGCCTGAGCTTCCCTCTCTGACAGGGGTTCTTAATCTGTCTAGTGACCGTGCCCGGATGTGGGGGCAGATGACGCAGAGAAACTCGCCACATTGTTAGTCGTACAAAGGACGATACATTAAACACACGCAGACCACAAAAACTGGAAAAAAGCCCGACTGTAAGCTTGCAAAGTCTATTTCTACCTAAGAATATAATTCCAACACCGAGCCCCAAAGTGACCACGTTGTAAAAAGATGAGAAGTGATCGTCCGAACGGCAGAAGCAGCGGCCAGCTCCTACAAACACCATCACGTCATCATGTGACGGGGTTACGGCTTAGACTCCACAGACGGGGACGAGCACTCGGACACAGGAACCCACTCACCGAGCAGTTGAAGAACGACCATCATAAAGACTTCACCTTCTGCAGAACAACTCTGAATTCAGTCCGACCTCTAAACTCCACTTCATTTGCGTTTCCAAGTCTCTGTCCAAGTCCAAATCAGTTTTACTCAGAGGTTTCCGAGATGCACAAACATGCACACGCGTCAGCAGCGACGGCGTGGCGCTCATGCCAAAGACCTCAGCTGTACAAACAAACCCAAAACTGTTCTGTTTGACAGAAATGCTTCAGAAGAAAATGAAAATATCAAATTAATCCAGTTTTATAGTTTCATAAAAAAATCTCAATGGCTCAATGTGACTAAATGTACTGAAACGTGCTAAAATGACCAGCTTGGAACTCCTCCCTTAAAAAAACCCAAGTGTGACAACAGGAAGTCAGTCCAATAAATAGCGAGGCGTTGTAGACCAGGTTTTTTAATATTGAGCTTTTCACTACACCAGTTCAAAGACAAACGCAGTCCCAGAGTGGATAAATGTTTTATCTCTGCAGAGTTCCATCTCCATTTACACTTTCATACATAATCTTACAATCCTGCTGTAATCTCACATGTTTTGCCTTTATTTTGTCACTAAATTCATTGGATATATGTAGTTGTTCTTCTAAGGTTGGTCATCATCATCAATAGTCGTCATTAGGAAGAGGGTTAGTGGTTTTCAACCAGTAAATGACCCCGTTATGAAACTGTGCCACGTGGGATTACCACCAACAAAACACTCTTAAACAAAGCATTATTAAAATGTTTTTAGCACATTAGGGATGTTGCATGAAAAGGGTTCTGCCGTGGCTGGATTTGCCAGTTCCATCCCGTCAGCCTGCCTGCTTTAATGTGGAAATGAGAGCAAAGAGTGGAGCGGCCCACTCCGATTGCCTTTCCAGCCTTTCCTTTTCTCTCTGGCCCTGTGTGGATGTAGAGTTAGCACATTTAACAGGCTTGGAGCGTCTCTTTATGGGGGCATTTATCATTGCCAAAGAACAATCCGGGCTGTCAGCGCGTCAGTTTGGGTAAGCTGTGGAAATAAATCAAAACTCCTCCGGCCTGCCACAGATGGCACACTACCTCCACACCCATTCATTTAAACCTGTGGAAAGGAGTCGCAGGAAAGCACGAGGAAGCTCGACTGTATCGGAACAGCTGCAAACAAACGTCGTGGCTCAGACATCTATGACAGAGCTGCACGCTGTAAACTAAGTATAGGTAGAAGCACCCACTCGACGCTGGGAATCGTTCTTTTCAACTTCTGCTCCTCAAATGTGCCAAGTTATGTAGTTTCTGTCCCAAGTGAGCTACAGGAGGGTGTCAGCATTCATTTAAATGCCGTGTTCATGTTCTCTTCCCATCATTGGCTAAATGTATTTTCAGCTTCAAACCATTTGCCTGGTTGTGCTCACCATCAAATAAAACAACTTATTGTATTGATTTCTTTATAGGAAACAAGAAAATCCCCAACGGCTGCCTTTTCATCCCTGAAAGATAGATTAGCTGACATTTCTAAACACAAGCAAGCCCCGCCTCGGGTTTCATTGCAGGAATGTCGTGAGTGCTTCACCATCCAGCTACCAGAACACAGCTGCTTCACCTGCTGGAGAATGAAGAAATAAGCCATGTTATTACGCTGTGCTTTCCACCATCTCTTCTGCTGCTGAAGGCCAAACGGAAGAGTAACGTCTTTTATGCATTTGTCAGTGTGGCTGGAAAAGGTCTGGCTTCATTTTCTAATCCTAAATAAAAGCTCCATCAAGTCACGCTGATCTGCCCCCACGCTGTTGCTTGTGAAAGTTTTATTTCAGTCGGCTCCTTTGACTGGTTTTATTCCCACTACTTTTAATCATGTTATTGTCCCACCGTTGTGGACGATTTCTCACATGGATCCGTCTCTTTCTGGAAGCTGCAGGCCAATTTCTAAGCTGCCATTTATATCTTTTTTTTACTCTTAAGATTGTATGTACACATAAACACACATATATGTGCATGAAAGGACCTGTAAAACTGACAAGTGCTGCTTCAGACAAAATAGAATAGTTGTTATTATACATTTGTGGCCAAAGAATAAATGACTAAACCTAAGGGACCTGAACAGTCCATTTATTTGTACTTTCACTCCTCCATATTTCTGTATCTTGTGAAAATGACCTCCTTATCTTTCCTTTTAAATAGTATAAAATTTTGACTTTGTGTTAACTCCTCATTTATCTTGTCCCATAGTTTTACGCCATGAAATGAAATTCAAGGGCTCTTTCTTGTTCTACGTTTCCTACGAAAGTTTAAATGACCTCTTAAATTAAATCCCCCTTGTCTTTCAGAAAACATTTTCTGTGTGCGCTCAGGTAACAATTTATTAGATGTCTTAAACATCATTTAAGCAATTTTAAATTCCACCAGATCTTCAAATTTAAGGTCGTGGATTTGAAGAAGAATGGGTTTGTTTGCTCATAAAAGCTTCTGTTTGTGCGGGATATTCAGAGGCTGTAAACAGCTTTTGTAGTTAATTCCCCGAGCCTCTGAACAGTATGTTAAATATGGCAGAATCAGCGAGTTATAAACAATATGAAGTGATTTATTGTTCAGGATATGTGTAGCTTCGGCCAGGACTTGGATGCTTCTGGATAGTTTGTGCTGTAAATGCTTCCAACTGACTTAGTCATCAGTTATTACACCAAGGAATTTATTGTGGCTACACCCTCTATCTGGACTTGAATTTCAGCAGTTGTAGCAGTTTCTAAAAAGCCTTAACCTTAGTCTTGTTTAGAATTAATGATATGTTTGTTGTTGTCAAACCATTTCTTTAATTTACTGATTTCCAAAGTGATTGTGGATAGAAGTTGTTGTAAATTCTCACCAGAGACCAGAATGTGTTGTCAGCAAATAACACATTTGGATACATTACATACTTTATACAAATTAAATAATACTGGTCCCAGCACCGACCCTTGAGGTACCCCACACACAATTAGATTCGGTATCTCTTCACAAATTGTTGCCTACTCTTTACATAGCTCCTCATCCAGTTCCAACCCCCAAATTCCATAATGTTTCAGATTTTTTATTAAAATGTCATGATTTATTGTGTCTGGGAACACCCTTATAGCTACTTTCTTACTGTCTGTGATATTGGTATCTTCTTCAATGAGGTCAGCTACGGCTGGAGATGTCGACCGGTTTGATCTGGATCCATATTGACTGTTGTTGAGTAGCGTGTGTTTGTAATTATTCCCTAACTCTTGTTGGAAAGTTTTTCTAGGACTTTGGAGAACTGAGGGAGAAGAGCGCCGGTCTGTAATTTGTGATTGTTGCCAGTTTTGGACATTGGGATGATCTTTACTGTTTGTTGGAAATTGTCCCGTTTGGAATGACAGATTGCAAATGTAAGTTAATGGTCTGGAAATACCCTCAATTCCCCTTTTCATTGTTTTCCTGTTAACACCATTGCAAACAGTGGATGCTTTGTTTTTGCATTTATTAACAATATCATTATTTCTTTCTCTTATATGGGGTAAAGATATATTGAACTAGTATTCCTCTCAATATTATTTACTGAATTGCTGTTTCTGACACAGGTATGTTTTCTGCTACGTTTGGTCCAACGTTTGCAAAATCGATTGAATTTATTTATTAGTAAATGCACGGCTGGGATATCTTCAGCACGCCTGAGGAATCAGTTGGCGTGGGAGATGGACACCGTTTCTTGGTCATAAATGAATGAAATGTGCAGGTGGGACAGGAATAAACCATGCAGGGTCGATGTTTATGAGCACTTTATGTTGCTTGAGTTGTCCGCCTGAAGCAGCTCGCGGTCGTCGCCACATCTGTATGAACAAGTGTCCAGTTTTTTACACCCCCTTGTCAACCCTCTTCAGGGATTCGCTCGTACCACACACTCACACTCGGATATTCCCCACACCACTGGAGCAGCTCTTGTTGTTTTACGCCGGTTCTTTTAGTTTTGTTGATGTTATAAATTTTGTTGTCTCCCACATCATTTGTGAAGATGGGGCCGCCCATCATGTGAAACGCATAACCGATGACCCCCAGTCCTGAGTCGGTCTGAGCCGGACGACTGGCTGCTCTGCTCCACGGATATCGCTGATTTCAGACTCATGTTTTGTTGCTTTGATGTCCATAACATTTAATGAATTAAAACTTTTGCATGGACTTTGCTGCAACTATTTAGCCATCTGAACAGTAAAAAAAAGAATCCTGACACGGGAAATAACAGGTTTTTTTATTAATTTGAAGTCTCTTTCAGACTTATAAATAAAACTCCCCAATTTTTCAATAACCGCTTATTTTATCAAAGTAATTTGCAAAAGTAAGTACCCCGTCATCTGTGTGTACGATCATTGTGTTTACTAATGGTTTCAGTAATACTCTATTATTCATGAATAGATATTACATAACAAAATGTAACTATCAACATAAATATAACACAATATGATTACTTCATAGAAGGAGAGAGAGCTGCAGCCTAGTGATGCTGCCACCAGCCCCTGGTTGACCGACCATCAGCAGATGTGCAGACCTCTAAAGTGAAGGATATAAATATGAAAGAGTCTTAGAAAAGTAGTTGCTGCTGCACATCTGTCTAGAAAACAAATGATTTGGAGTTTATTGTTCACAAGTGGAAAACATTAATTACAGCTGCTAATCTCTCCTGCGTCTCTCTCGTGGAGGTCACCCCAAGGTCAGACTGTGCAATGCTCAGAGGGAAAAAAGACACGAAACACCTCAAACCACTCACAAGCACGGTGGTGGGGGGATGATGGTCTGGGGTTGATTTGCTGTCACTGAGTGGACCTCGATCTCCTCTGCAAACCAGGATATTCCAGCGACGTTTGTCAGTGATCTTCAGCCCATCAGCAGACCTGAATGTCGTAGTCAAACTCCAGACTTCAACTCGTGAGATGATGTGGTGGGACCTTAGGAGAGCTGTGTATAAGTAAACGTCCCAAAACTTCAAACTGAGGATGTTTTGTAGAGCCGAATGGGCCGAAGTGAGACTGAGAAAGTCATACCGGAAACAACTAAAGCACGTTAGAGGAAGGTGGGTGTACACGCTGCTGGAGCATGAGGGTACTTGTTTGTGCCTACAGGATTTTCTAAATAAATACTGATACAGCTGGTTGTGTGTTGCTGTTTGTGTGAGGTTGTATTCGAGTTAAACTCTGACCTGCTATGATCTTGTGATTTTACCCTTTAAGCACCACGGTAAATGACGACACTCATTTTCACACTGCATCGCGGTGTTTCGGGCAACAGTTGTATGCAGCAGATGTTTGGGGAAGGTTTATGACATGGGTGGTGTGCAGGTGCGCAGAAATTCACACGTGAAATATGATATATATCTATCGTCACAGAGGGAACTCTGTATTTGTTATGCAACAGATTCCTTATTTGGATCTGCTGTGAGCTCCTGAAGTGTCGTCATCGCCATGCCTACTTCTCTCTGACATGCTGTACATCTTCTTCCGCGCGGCTGCTGGGAAGCAGGTCATCCATCTCGTGTGACTGTGGTCATCAGATGTTAGCCGGCCAGGGAATCGCAGGAACAGAAGCCGCGACAGGTCCGAGTCAACCGTGTGGGTACCTGACACGTCTAGTAGTTAATGAACTGGTCGCTGTTCTGACAGGTTTCTGGCCCCTACGCATGCCGGTGGTTCCTGTAGCCCGGCGGTGAAGGTACGCTGTCACCGTGTCATTCCCCCGACAAACTCCGGAGTACAAGCAGGGTGTGTGTGCGGGGCTGCTGCGAGAATAACATGCAGCTGGGTGACAGCTTATTACAGGGAGGCTTCAGGGGCCAGCGGACACGACAGCTGCATCCTGCAAGCACTGAAAGCATGTTTTCAGACATTCGATGAGAATACATTAACACATGGTGGATTTTCTTTTTTGTTCACCGCCGTGCACATACAAGAGAGGTTAAGAGCCACCACTGTCGCAGTGCTCTTTACTTCAGAGCTGAGGTAGCAGCGTGATTAATCAGCGTGATTAATCAATAACGATAGTCAGGAACGTTGCCTGTCCGCAGAGCTGCGACTTGTCACCAGCTCTGGGTGTCGATTTTATACCGAAAAGTGAAGCCAAACAAGTTGAAGCTGGTTTCAACTGATCCCACTAAAGTCATTAACCAGAGCGGGAAAAGGAAAAATGGAAATGAATAAGAGTAGAAGAAGAGCAACGCTCATGGCAACAGTTTGCAGCCAGAAGTTAAATTAACTTGAGCTCAGCCGTTAGACCAGATCATGAGCAGGACTTCGTCTGTAGAGTTTACTGGGACCGCGTGGAGGCTTTGATTGGCGAGAAGCTCGCTCAGACGTTTCCAGATCGTGTGCGAGTGGCATGTACGCTTGTTGACGTGTATCTGGCCCTGCCACCTTCTTTATGGCGTTCTACATATAAATTGATGAAGGTGTCGACCTCCTGCTCTGCTCAAACGTGGCTGCTGTGACGCTGCTGTGACAACTTTGCCTTAAGTTACACACTGCAGTCGTAGCCGGCGGGAAGCTGGACACAAGTCTGCGTATCACTTACGGGACCGTGTCACACCTCAACCATAACTGGATGGACATTATCTCAGAGGCGATTCCAGACTCGAGAAAGTGATGGTGGAAGACACAACGAGAGTGACCGAGTAAAGGCCTCTGCACGGTTTCTGCAGTCTTATGACATCATTGCATCACACTGTACGACTCGGATCTGCTTAACCTTGGTCAGGCGTCAAGAACGGCGTGGTCAGACTGTACGATGACGTCCTCTGGTGTGGTCGCTACCATCTGATGTGGCGGATGTGGGTTACATCATCAGAGCACGTCTGTGGTCTCTCATGTGCTGAAAAGGCTTCACAATCCTTGTGAAGGAGAATGTTTCAGGATGATGAGTTAGGACAGGACGGTAACTTTAGGTGTCGGTTTTGCAAAGAGCTTGTGGTTTACTGTCATGTGACCCTACGGCAGATAAAACGTTGTAATATCTTCACAGTCTTGACTTCACCAAGTCTTTCTTACTAATCATGCCGGTTCTCATTGATACGTCGTTTCAAGTTGTGTTTTAATTGGTTGGTCAGTAGGCGGAGCCGTACGGTTTCAGGAACGCTCCGAAGATAAAATCAGTCTTTAGTCGCAGGACTAGTGTGAAGATCGGGAAGATCGGGAAGATCGGGAAGCGAATGGCTGCAGCTTTGTGACTGATGAACATGCTTTTGCTTTTGTCTGTCTGCATTAGACTGCAGCTGCACTCCCAAACTGAACTGGGATCAGCTGCAGAGCAGCGTTTCTGGGTTTGCAGTGTGGAGTCAGCCATCTCTTGAATAAAGAACGTACTAATGTGGATGTAGCCCAACGGGGGCATCACACACAACATCTCTTACTTCTGGCTACCTGCACGCTGTTGATGCTCTAATATTATATTATGATGATAAGACACACTTGCCTCCTCATCTGTGTTTGCACTCGCCTTCACATCATCTGTATTCGCCGTTCCTCTGCACTAACATTTAAAATAAGGGGAGGGAGGTGGATCAGCGACGTTGCTGGGCGTCAGGCGTCGCTGCCAAACCCAACAGAGCTGGAAACACAGCTGCGTTACGGATCTCTGCTGTAATTTCACTAAAGCCCGTCTCAGATAATACTCTGAAAACGGTGGAGACCAACTACGTGCAGACGCTGTTTCGCAGCTGCCGCGTCCAGTTATCCGTTTGTTTCTCCTTTAGGAGCCACTAAATAACTGTGGACGCTGTCGGAGGTTTTTGTGCAAAAAATCTTTCCTCTGGATTCGTTTTCTTGCAAAAATTGACTTTGGTATATTGTATTATATTTTATTTCTATTTTATTCCAACTGTGAGCTCATTTGATTTCAAATGTCGCAGAAGTTAAACAAGCTTTCGTTTCTAGCGCTGGACACGAGCAGAGTTGAGGAGCAGTTCTCTCAGATCAATAAACGTCTGTTTGATTTTGGTTTAATCGACTCTGCCATCAAGCAGCCACGAGGCTGATGGTTGATGCTCCAGTCCACATGTTGACTGGACAACAACAAATACTCATCCCTGTGAGGCGGAGCTTATGGTAAGGAACGATGGGAATACAGCGCCGGCTGAGTGGGTGTGGCTTGTAGCTGTCTATATCACATGTCTGAACAGGACACGTAAGATTCATAGCAACTAATTCAAGGCAAGGCAGGTTTTTATATATATATATATATATATATATATATATATATATATATATATATATATATATATATATATATGCTTTCAACCTTGACTTAAATCAAAGCAATTCAGAGCATTAAGTCACTAAAACTATCCTTATCAGGCCATGGAAGCTGAGTGTAGACAAACGCCGTGTATCTAACTGGTAACACGTAAACAATAATAATTTCAAGTCTTATTTTACATACCCATCGAACACTCACCATGTTGGAGGACAAACTAAGTGAACTCACAGACAAATGGCTGTAAGATAATTGGACTGAGTAGTTTTCATACCTGGACTCCACTTAAACTTTCCAAATTCAGCATTTTCTGACGTTCAAAACTGCTTTAAACTGCATCATACCCTGTTGTCGGGCCCTGCAGATGCCTTTTACAAGGTGCACCACAGGTTACAGATTATTTATTTCTGCTTCTACACAGGTTTCTGCACATGGAAGCAGAATTTGCGTCCGCCAGTATTTAAGTATTTAAGAGCCATCCCATGCATCTATCCCTTTTCGGGGTCAGCCAACCCCCCTTAGCCAAGATTCAGTTCAAGAAAACTAAACCTGGAGACTGTGATGCAGACCTTCTAGTCCAACATCAGTGTCTGAGCTCATAAATGCTCCACAGAATGAACGGACAAATTCACACAGAAACACTCCCAAATCTGCTGGAAGACTTCCAAGAAGACTGGAAGCTGGTCCGGCTCCATGTTGAAGTAGATTACAACGTTGTTACAGTCTCGGATGGTGTCATGATCAGGCCTCTACACCATGTTCAGCTTCTATAGACATCAGATGGACTGAACACAGAGGAAAAGACGAGACAGCAGATTTAGCTGGTTTTGTTTGAATGCATACTGCCCTCAGAAGTGTTTGGGGTTGAAATATCTCTCCCTCACTGCTTTCATGCATCCCCTTGTTTGCTCATACATATCCAAACATGATGCACGTTTACTCCCAAAAGAGTTTGCACAAAAGAACACCTGAAACCTTGAGTGTGTGTGCAATCCCTTCTTTCCTGTCTCAAAAAGCAATTCCCCAGAAACAGGAGATATGAAATTGTTATTCAGCAGGAGACAAATGGTGTGTGGAGCTGCTCTGAATTATAAATGAAAGCAGAGGAACCTTAGTTCTGCCTCCTTGCCTGAGCATGATTCAAACAGTCTGGAGTTAGGAGGACCCGGTCCCACACACACATTAACATTTACACTGAGCTGGTGTATTAGAGGCGGCGGCTCCTACACTTAGTAACACCTGGATCAGGTGGACGGGGATTCGTGTCCAGAAACAGCTGTGATGACCTGCCTCAAGGGATGTCGCTGGACTCGTATGGAGCCGCTGCATAACTTTGATAGTTAAGGGATAAAACGGGAGTGAAAAGGAATATGTGGAATAAAAAGCACAGCATCTCTGCATCAAGGTTGGTTTATAGTGTTACAGAAGCTCAGTGGATATCAGTGGAGTACTCTCAAGACGCATCAGTAAACATGCAAAATGACTCCAGAGGACCCCAGTCAGTGGCTGGGCCATTGCTCAGGCTGCATCCCTAAAAGGCTGATTATTCCCATAGACTCCCAGTTTGAAGACTCCTGTAAATGCAGTCTGCGAACCTGTCCATTTTACTCTGGCTGCATCAGGCCAACCCGTTTCTTATGATAGAAGATTAGTATATGATATATATATATATATATAATATATATATAATAATAATGAAGATACATTTGAGATCACCATAAATCCCAGCAGACATGCATCATCAACGTGCATCAGCACTGACTAAACTGCTGTGATCGGCGATCTGCAGTGTTCAGTGATCTGTGGTGATCAGTGATCTGCAGTGATCTGCAGTGATCTGTGGTGATCTGCCGTGATCTACGGTGATCTGCCGTGATCTACGGTGATCTGTGATCTGCCGCGATCTGTGATCTGCGGTGATCTGCTGTGATCTGTGATCTATGGTGATCTTTGATCTGCAGTGATCTGCTGTGATCTGCAGTGATCTGCTGTGATCTGCAGTGATCTACTGTGATCTGCAGTGTTCAGTGATCTGCAGTGATCTGAGGTGATCTGTGATCTACAGTGATCTGCGAACTGCTGTGATCTGCGGTGATCTGTGATCTGCAGTGATCTGTGATCTGCGGTGATCTGTGATCTGCGGAGATCTGTGATCTGCAGTGATCAGTGACCTGCAGTGATCTGTGGTGATCTACGGTGATCTGCCGTGATCTACGGTGATCTGTGATCTGCCGTGATCTGCTGTGATCTGTGATCTATGGTGATCTTTGATCTGCAGTGATCAGTGACCTGCAGTGATCTGTGGTGATCTACGGTGATCTGCCGTGATCTACTGTGATCTGTGATCTGCTGTGATCTGTGATCTATGGTGATCTTTGATCTGCAGTGATCAGTGACCTGCAGTGATCTGTGGTGATCTATGGTGATCTGCCGTGATCTACTGTGATCTGTGATCTGCTGTGATCTGTGATCTATGGTGATCTTTGATCTGCAGTGATCAGTGACCTGCAGTGATCTGTGGTGATCTACGGTGATCTGTGATCTACGGTGATCTGCAGTGATCTGTGGTGATCTACTGTGATCTGTGATCTGCTGTGATCAGTTACCTGCAGTGTGTACATGTGTGTGTTCTGCATTTAAAACCCAACAAATCCCCTCAACCATGAATGTGAACCCTAATCGTAAAACTGTTAAAAAATGCCTGTTGTCGTAGTAACCATTGTTAAGGCGACAGTTATTTAACCTCGGTGGTCACCTGTCCCGCTGCAGCTGATTTGCAGTTGTACTTGGATTTAAGAGTCCTTAGCAACCTTCAGTCTAACGACTCCTTACATATCACTGTGATATGTTCTCACTGTGGGATTGTTGTTGGAGAAGCAAGTGTTGCCGGTTTAGTGCTGCCTTTTAATCTCTGTTGACCCAGTACTTTATTTTAATGCAGTGATTTTATTAGCCGGAGTTCCTTGCGTCCCCACGTCTGTGTCCAGAACCAGACGTTTGTTTGCAGCTCAGCAGTGTTGCTGTCCAAGCGTGTTGTCCACCTCTCTGGCTTTCACATCAGCTTGTGTGACCTCCCCTAACAGCTTTATTCTGTGTGTTTTTTTACTTCCCATCATAACAACCCGATTTTAAACAATAGGTCTCTGAAGTTGGTTTTTTCTCCCCCATCCAAATCCCCATGTAACTTCAGCAGGAGTTGAACCTTTGCTCAGCAGGTAGGATTCCGACTCCACGACTCCGCATGTCCAGTTGCAGCAGCGCTGAAGCGCATTGTAAAGGTGCTAAGTAAAGGCTGTAACGTGTAGCTGCCCCTCCTCTGGTCTGTGGATGCTGGGAATCTGCTGTGGCATGGACGGAGGATCAGCTGCTCACATTTTTGAATGTTTCCCTTTGAACCTTGGTGGTGGTTGTTTCGATCCCAGTAGATCAACAGTTTCTACACAAAAACACAAGACTTGTCTGGTAAACAGCGATGAAACCAGGACCTTTGCCAGTCTGATAGTTGGTTGGAGATGCGGCAGGTTGTCTTGATCGTGCCTACATGTCTAAATGTGCCGGATGCCATATGAATCAGGATTTGCAGTCAGAGGGGTGCACTTCATGAAGCAGCCGGTTGGAAAAATGTTGGGATGATGTGTCAAATGGTGCGCGCCACACTTTTTATACGTGAGGAACCAGGTCTGTCTGCAGTCCAGACCGGGAAATATTTGGAGCGTCATGAAACAAGAAATATGACAGAGAAGACTGCTCCAGTCCCATATAGGACAAAAAATGCATTAAGATGTGTTGCTGCCATGAATTCAAATGACTTGTTTTTCTTCTTAAAACAGCACGTTTCCTGTCTAAACATTTCATGTGTTTTCTGTATTCTGTGATGCATCACTGGATTCAGTTTTAAAGTTGCATTTTACAGTGTCCCAACTGTTTGTGCACGCATGAGGGCCCGTCTGGACGCGCTCGTGTCACCTGACCCGTGTGACTGGTTACTGCGTAACCTCCTCCCATCTGCCAGCTTTACTTAGTCTCCTTTCTCACTGCCCACGGTCACGAGAGCCACTCGTCCTCCTGGCAGTCTGGAAACGTGCGAAGACAGGTTAAAAGTAAAGAAACTGAACAGATAACGTCACACAAATTAGAGCATTTTTTTGACTGAAATAATACTAACGATGATGTATTTTGTGCGTCTGCAGCCATCAGTCCTGCATGTTGGTTAAATAATGGAGTGATTCATGGACATTATTACAAATGCTGCTGCTGCTTAATGCAACACTTAGATTTTAATGACAGGATATATTTAGCTGGAAACACATTTCACTGATTTGCATATTTAAACAGTAACAGCTGTGGAATCTCCCATCTCACTCTGGGCTTCCCCACAGCAGGTAATAAAGTGAGTCAGGAAATGATACCTCAACAAGGGTTCTTCCTACAGGATTCCCTGACATGGACATCAAATAAGGAAAAACCACTGGGAAGGGGTTAGTTATTGAAGCTTAACTGTCAACATCTTTTCTGGATATTATATTCTAAAGTGTATGTTGCATCCCTGTTTTTCTATAGAAACAGATGTTTCACATTAGATAAGTCTGTTCATGTCTGAGATAAAAGTAGGATTTAACTCCACAGGAATTCATTTGCATTTGACCAGTAACCGTACCACAGTGTACTACGCCGTACTACGCAGTACTAGTCCGTACTGCACCGTACTGCACCGTACTACACCGTACTACACCGTACTACACCGTACTATTCCGTACCACAGTGCACTACACTGTACCATAGTGCCTACTACATCGTAGTAGACCGTATTACATCGTAGTAGACCGTATTACATCGTAGTAGACCGTATCACATCGTAGTAGACCGTATCACATCGTATTAGACCGTATCACATCGTAGTAGACCGTATCACATCGTAGTAGACCGTATCACATCGTAGTAGACCGTATCACATCGTAGTAGACCGTATCACATCGTAGTAGAGCGTATCACATCGTAGTAGACCGTATGACATCGTATTAGACCGTATTACATCGTAGTAGACCGTATCACATCGTAGTAGACCGTATCACATCGTAGTAGACCGTATCACATCGTAGTAGACCGTATCACATCGTAGTAGACCGTTATACATCGCAGTAGACCGTATCACATCGTAGTAGACCGTATCACATCGTATTAGACCGTATCACATCGTATTAGACCGTATTACATCGTAGTAGACCGTATTACATCGTAGTAGACCGTTATACATCGTAGTAGACCGTATTACATCGTATTAGACCGTATTACATCGTAGTAGACCGTATTACATCGTAGTAGACCGTATTACATCGTAGTAGACCGTATTACATCGTAGTAGACCGTATCACATCGTAGTAGACCGTATCACATCGTAGTAGACCGTATCACATCGTAGTAGAGCGTATCACATCGTAGTAGACCGTATCACATCGTAGTAGACCGTATCACATCGTAGTAGAGCGTATCACATCGTAGTAGACCGTATGACATCGTATTAGACCGTATTACATCGTAGTAGACCGTATCACATCGTAGTAGACCGTATCACATCGTAGTAGACCGTATCACATCGTAGTAGACCGTATCACATCGTAGTAGACCGTTATACATCGCAGTAGACCGTATCACATCGTAGTAGACCGTATCACATCGTATTAGACCGTATCACATCGTATTAGACCGTATTACATCGTAGTAGACCGTATTACATCGTAGTAGACCGTTATACATCGTAGTAGACCGTATTACATCGTATTAGACCGTATTACATCGTAGTAGACCGTATTACATCGTAGTAGACCGTATTACATCGTAGTAGACCGTATTACATCGTAGTAGACCGTATCACATCGTAGTAGACCGTATCACATCGTAGTAGACCGTATCACATCGTAGTAGACCGTATCACATCGTAGTAGACCGTATCACATCGTAGTAGACCGTATCACATCGTATTAGACCGTATTACATCGTAGTAGACCGTATTACATCGTAGTAGACCGTATCACATCGTAGTAGACCGTATCACATCGTAGTAGACCGTATCACATCGTAGTAGACCGTATCACATCGTATTAGACCGTATCACATCGTAGTAGACCGTATCACATCGTAGTAGACCGTTATACATCGTAGTAGACCGTATTACATCGTAGTAGACCGTATCACATCGTAGTAGACCGTATCACATCGTAGTAGACCGTATCACATTGTAGTAGACAGTATTACATCGTAGTAGACCGTATCACATCGTAGTAGACCGTATCACATCGTAGTAGACCGTATTACATCGTAGTAGACCATATCACATTGTAGTAGACCGTATCACATTGTAGTAGACTATTTTACATACATTTATACAAATTAGATGGAGACCTAGATATAACCAGTTGTCTCTGAACTTGAGTGGGTTTCACACTGAAATGGGAACATTATAGAACCTGTTTGCCTCCAGTATGATTAGTGGTAATGTGAAGGCTAAATAAACAACACCTGTGCACAGTGCGGTAACTTTAATAATAATATGTTGCTGTGCGAGTTTCCATCAGAAACTGGAATGACAACAAAATCGAACTACTCTTGGCTGATGAGTGGCAGTAATGCAGTCTTCCATCCATCCATCCTTCCATCCATCCATTATCTATTCCCGCTTACTCCGTCTCCGGGTCACGGGGGTCTGTCGGAGCCTATCCTGACGCATAGTAGGCAAAAGGCAGGGGTCCACCTGGACAGGTCGCCAGTCCGTAATGCAGTCATTTACTATAAATTCACTAAACAAAACACTTAATGGAAGAAGCGTCCACAGAGAAAATGTACAAGTTATTAAAACCCAGAATCAGCCGAGGAGCTGACCCACGGGACCAGACCAGGCGGGTGAGTCAGCTGCTGGCTGCTATAGGTGTTCCTACTGGTGATGGTGGGGATGGGGGGATCATCTGTCTGGATTCAGGGCTGGGATGGAGGTGGTGAGAGAGCTGGTGTGGTTCCATATTAGTGAGAACCGCTCACATGACTGCAGCTCTGTGAGCAGTTTTAGATTCAGGAACGAGCAGACGGATGTCCAGAGCAGCTTCAGAGTGAAGAAGAGGATGGTGCTTCATAAATATCCCGTTTAGCACCAATGAGTCTGAACATTGGCTGGCATTAATTTAATGGTATTTAAAGTGTGAATGGCCACATTTTCTCCCTCCTGCTGATGATTAAAACTTTTGTGTCTGAAAGCAGGATTTGAGTGACATGCTTCCTCCAATCATCTCCTAATTATTTGTTCAAAGTGCCAACTCTTTACTAAATGACCATAAAAAGAAGCCGTCTGAATACTTGGACATGTTTTGGTCAGATGATTTTAAGACAAATTTGTCGCCTGAACTTGGCGAAAGCAGCCGCAGTAAATGTTCAGTCCTGACTGTGGAGAGTGTAACGATGGAGCTCTGCGGAGAGAACGGCCCTGGCAGAGGAATATAAGCAACGTTCAGCAGCGCTGAGTCGCTTGTTTCTTGACGTCTGTTTATTGATGCGTGTTGCTTCCATGAAAATGGGAATTAGAAAAGTTGTTTTTTGTTTCTCTTTTCACATTACGTCTGTACTTTAACTTGGTTTTTGTTAAATAAGTGCTGACGTCATTTTTCATGTGTTCTTGTTCACCTCAGGTTGTATTTACTCACTTTTAGGAATTCATAAACAGATGGGTTGTTTTCTGTCATCAAGGATGAAAAAGGTGTTTATTTTCTTTTTCACGTGGTTTTGTTAAGATGTAAACTAACTGGCACGGTTTGAAACGTGCTATGGAATTGTTAACCTGTTTCCTGAGAGCGCATGTGAATAATTGAGCAGCTCTCGGTGGCTGTGGTGGGACTTAATGAGATTTTTTGGAAGATTGTGCTTACTGAGTGATCTTTGAGAGGAGAGTTGGAGCAGAAGAGTGTAGATGAATGAGACAGACGAGTTCCAGGTTTGTGCCTGAAGTTGTGATTCTCCTCATGCCAGAGGATAAAAGTAATTATGCAGTTAACTGGAGAAGCGCTGCGGCTGAGGCCGCGGCAGCGTGCTTTTAACCGCGGCGTCCTTTTTTAAAAGTGAACTTTACACATGAACCCTGCTAATGCCGCTGCAGAGTTACAGAAAAACTCCCAGTCTGTTTCCAGCAGAGCGGACGAGGAGCTCCTCTGAAGGGAAGCAAACTTGCAAACATTTCTGCCCTCTTATCTTCACTTTTGGTAGTAAATAAAAATGAAAAATACATTACGTTACGAGTCAGATGACATTTCTGTCGCCTGATTTAAACAGCCAGCTTCATCAGTTCAACATGATGATCTTGCTCGCCCTGAATCCCACAGACAGATATGCAAATGAGAACAGAAGGAATTTAAAATGTGACGTTAAAGCAACTGGGAACAGTACACGGTGGTGGAGTTTCTGGAGTCGGTTGGTTTCAGTTAGTTCAGTTAGTTCTGGACTTCATTATGCAGCGGTGCACGTGACTAAGGTGCATCCGGGGACCGGAGCTTCTGTTCCTCATGCGGTTTTATGTGGCAGATCTTCATCTTTTGCATCGATGGTTCAATCTGGAGTTATGCCAAAGTTGTCACACTGCAGTTGGAGATCGGGACGTCACTTCTGGTACCCAGATTCCCAAAATAATCATGATGTGGTACGATTCTGCAGTAAAAGATTTATGACAGGCTGGCTGTTATTTTCTGTATTCTCTGTTTGGATCTTTATTGGACCTGCTGTACCTAATAAAGTATCCGGTGCTGGTGACCCATCCACTTATAAAAATAAAAATATTTACGTCTGGGTGTTTCTGCAAATTTCTTTGTAGTTCAGTTAATCCAGTTAATTCCAGTCCAGAGTTCCTTTAATAAATAAGAAAGCAGCTTAGACTCTGCTGGCCCCAGCAGACTGCAGCCTCACCACAGTCCAGTCCCTCATCCTCTTCAGTTCCTTTTTCGAACTGCCAGAAAAACCACTTCACACAAATCTAAACATTTTTTGAGGTTTTTTTCAAAATCGTGGTCCTCATCAGCAGCGGGGCTGCAGACGCCTCAGTGGCTGTCGATTCGCTGCTCAGACTGCTGATGCTTTTAACCTTCAGTTAAAGACTCTTTGGATTCCATCCATCCATCTGTCTATCCATCTATCTGTCCATCCATCCATTCATCCATCCATCTGTCTATCCATCCGTCCGTCCATCCATCCATCCATCCATCCATCCATCCATCCATCCATCCATCCGTCTTATCTATCCATCCGTCGATCCATCCGTCCATCCATCCATCCGTCTATCCATCCATCTGTCTATCTATCCATCCGTCTATCCATCCGTCTATCCATCCGTCTATCCATCCATCCATCCATCCTCCCATCCATCCATCCACCCGTCTATCCATCCATCCGTCTATCCATCCATCCATCCTCCCATCCATCCATCCACCCGTCTATCCATCCACCCGTCTATCCATCCGTCCATCCATCCATTCATCCATCCATCCGTCTATCCATCCATCCTCCCATCCATCCATCCACCCGTCTATCCATCCACCCGTCTATCCATCCGTCCATCCATCCATTCATCCATCCATCCGTCGATCCATCCGTCCATCCATCCATCCGTCTATCCATCCATCTGTCTATCTATCCATCCGTCTATCCATCCATCCATCCTCCCATCCATCCATCCACCCGTCTATCCATCCACCCGTCTATCCATCCACCCGTCTATCCATCCATCCGTCCATCCATCCATCCGTCTATCCATCCATCCGTCCATCCATCCATCCGTCTATCCATCCATCCATCCATCCATCCATCCGTCTATCCATCCATCTGTCTATCTATCCATCCGTCTATCCATCCATCCGTCTATCCATCCATCTGTCTATCTATCCATCCGTCTATCCATCCATCCATCCACCCGTCTATCCATCCACCCGTCTATCCATCCACCCGTCTATCCATCCACCCGTCTATCCATCCATCCGTCTATCCATCCATCCATCCACCCATCCATCCATCCGTCCGTCCGTCTGTCTGCCCGCCCGTCTGTCCATCCATCCACCCATCCATCCATCCATCCATCCATCCATCCATCCATCCATCCATCCATCCATCCACCCATCCATCCATCCATCCACCCACCCATCCATCCATCTGTCTGTCTGCCCGCCCGTCTGTCCATCCATCCACCCATCCATCCATCCATCTGTCTGTCTGCCCGCCCGTCTGTCCATCCACCCATCCATCCATCCATCCATCCATCCATCCATCCATCCATCTACCCATCCATCCATCCATCCATCCACCCGATTTATGTTTTGTAAAATAAATGGTTTCAGAAAAATAAAAAGGTTTTGCTACATATTCTGTTTATATCGTGTTAAACTAAAACAAACCTGACTTACGTGCATTGATCTGTGTGCCACTTTGCTGCATATGAAGCTGTTTAAGTAAAAAAAAAAAAAAAAAAAAGCTCACCATTT
Source organism: Xenentodon cancila (assembly GCA_014839995.1). Lineage (NCBI taxonomy): Eukaryota > Metazoa > Chordata > Actinopteri > Beloniformes > Belonidae > Xenentodon > Xenentodon cancila. The sequence continues at coordinate 788,123 of CM026217.1, read as the reverse complement.
ACTACATGTCTGATTTGTAGAGTTGAGTTGCACATCATTATGTTGTTTAGCCTTTGCACACACTGGAAAACATTTAGACATTTACATCCAAAACCCTTTTTTTTTTGCTCATGTAGATTACAGATGGTAAGGTGAGAAGCTGCTGTAATGGAGCCCACGCCTGAGGAGCAGGGACCAGCTATGACATGCATGGAAAACCCAGAAAGGTGGAAGGATGGGCTGCTGTAAAGACATCCAAGTAGTAATGGCAAGGCAATTCCTTGAGAGGGAAGAAGAATGGTGCAGTCTTATCCGGGATTCAGCGCGAGGATCAGGGGACGCAGATCAGCTTCAGTGCTTGAAGATTGGGAGGATTTTCAAATGTTAACCAGCACATTGTGTTCCACTCCAGTAAAGTGGCATTCTGACATAAGCAGCGCTGCCTTTAGGGACCTTGCTGAGCAGTAAACATATTAGTCTTGTTAGACGACCCAAAGTAGTTTTTGTTAGGCTGCCAGCAACTGTAATGATGAAGTCTGGAACATTTAGGATGCTCAGAGAAGGAGGATTATTGCTTTCAATATAAAAGAGATGCATTACTTCAATCTACATTCCTTACCATGACACCCACCACAAAAGATGCACCACCCAAATACTTGTTTCTTATTATATGCATTGTATTTATTGTATTTATTGGTGCGTGAAGTTGGAGGAATCATCTTCACTCTGGCGCTGTATGATTCTTCTGGATTATAGTTCCAGTTTAATTTGTAGAACATGCGGCCAGTCTGACAATCATTGTCTCTGAGATAATCACGCTGGAACCGTGATGAAGTATTGAAGGAGAATAAATGTGTTGCTGGTCAGTCGCTGGATTCGAATCTTCTCGTTGTTCTCGTGATTGACGGGCCACCAGTTCTGACAAATCCACAACTCAGTTTGGAGACTGCCACCACAGACCTGCAGCGGACCTCTGGAGACCCTGCTTTTGTCAACATTCATCCCTGTCTCCTGTTGGCTTAAATGTTAAGTTTTGACTCAACAAACCAGAAAACGTGATGCGGTTTTAGTGTCTGTTTTCATGCAAAAGCGGGCTTTTTGGCTTTAGTTTCCCCTCTGAAGGAGGAACTTTCTTTAACCTCATTTCAGCTTTGACCTCATCTCTCAGCTGTAGGTAGATGTAGCAGGAGGTCACCAGTTTCTTCACTTCTGACCTGCTACCATCACTGGACATTTTCCAGTTTGAAGTAAAGTCTTCTGGATGTAACTTTCATCTGCTGCACAGTTTTCTCATCGGCTGCTGAGGTTTTAGTTCAGGTTTCTTTGTGCTTCAGTAGATGTTTCTGGCTGACGAAGAACGGCCACCTCCATTCACAGGGACTTTTAAAAGAAGCTGTCACCTCTTAGACACCATTTCAGTATTCATGTTATCACATTTGATTGTTTTACCGTCTGTGTTGAAATTTGACAGGAAAGCGCTTCGGTACGGTACCGTTACAGGAAGTGTCAGTGACTTCCGCCCGTAGTTAGATTAGTTGAATGTGACAGGGTTTTTAGGACAGAGACGACAGCGCGTTTGGATTTTTTATTTTTATTTCTTAACATGGTTTTGGAATAAAGTTTAATCTGTTTAAAGGGAACTTCAAGAAGGGCCGTGACCCAAAACTGAAGTGGCAGACAGCCTTAATAGAAGAGCAAACGGCTGATGGTTAACGACATGTTTAAGACAGTTTTTATCATCAAAACCAAATGGTCACAGATAAAGGATTTAATTAAAACATGAGCTCAGTTTAGGAATCGATTCTTTCTGTGTGCTTTTAGAAATCACCATCATTAATGTTTCGGGTTCTCTTTGAACGCGGTAATACTGGACTTTCCAAACATCCTGCCACTGAATCCACACCTGATACTGAGTATGTGAAGTCAAATCATGAATATAATAAAGTATAATGAAGTCAACTTGTGCACAGCCAGACTGAACGTACACACCGTCGACTCCTGATCACATTTTTGATCGAAGTGGTTCAAAACAACAACAGGTGTGTGTGTTGTCGGTTAAGCCGGGCTGTGTAGAGGCGGTCCAGCCCGTTCGGCCTATTTTGCCTGTTGGTGCGAGAAGCATGAACTCAGCATTATAAGGATTGAATCACTGCTTTATTCAAACATGCTTATTGGCAAACTCTACAGTTTGTGGGTTTAAATCCACCAGTTCTGAAGGAAACGATGCGTATAAGCATCAAGTTCAGGGTTCCAGAAGTTGGATCTTTGATTCTTTACTACAAAGTCTGGACCAGTGCCAGCAGTGTGGGCATGAACCTTCTAGAACCTTCAGCTACCTGCACAGCTGGTGTCGTCACGTTGAGCTGAGTTGAGGACCTGTTGAGCATCTGTCACCACATGTGCTTCCTCTCTGCAGGGACGTTCGCGGGCCTCCCTCTGTGGGCCGGGTCACCGAGGACCCCTGAGAGTTGATTTTTGTCTGGTCTGAGTGTGTAAACTTAGACAAAAATCCAAGATCGCTCTTGCAGCTAGTTGATGATATTGGTTGTCATGGGAACGGAGCAATGTCAATACAGGAAGCAGATGCTGGTGTACTGCTTGTTTATGACACTGATGGACACGTTGGATCAGTTTGCATCGTGGTGATTGTTGATGCTCGTGTTTATCACTCTGGAGTCACCAAACTAAGGTTCATCTGTGACAGGCCCATCAGCTGAAGCCTCCTTGGTTTGCTAGATGACTGGGACTCAGACCACCTCCCACGGAGAGTCTGGGTGGGCGTGTTTGTTTCAGGTGGACTTCATAGGTGTCAAAACTCTCTGTTGGGAGCGCGGATATTTTTATATGAACTTGTCATTGCAGAGGAGCTGTAGCCACAGAAGTGATCTAATGCTTCAAGTGATGTGAACCAGGATGGACCTGACCTCCCGCTCTAGCCTCTGTGAGGTGGTTTAACTCCAGGCTGAGGTGGTGATGCTGTGCAGCATGTGAGGCTCTGATCAGAGCAGCAGTAGGTCCGTAAACAAAACTGAAGTCAGCTTCCTGCCATCGTCTCCTTCTGTCACATTGCAAGCAGTTCTATGTTGAGAATCCCACAAGAAGGTGTTAATGATGATGGCGATCAGAGCCAGCAACCAGGGCAAGTGCAGCTATTTTTAGAAGTGGCACTTTTTATTTAGGAGGAGAGGAGCGTGTCATCGTTGGCAGCGTTTCGCCTCTTCTTTTTTCTCACTTCACTGATCTGCTCATTTATTCAGCTGACTGCTTCTAATCTCATTCATCAGACTGCGAATGTGTTGACGAATTCCTTTATGTCTGTAGCTGATCGGCCCCGCGTTTCCGTGGTCAGCAGCGATGAAGCCAGCCGTACACGTGAAGGATAATTCACTGCGATGCTCACGTTGTTGGAAATGCCAGAATATTTGTGTCTTTAGATTTCACACTTCCAGCAATAAGAAAATCACTGATCTGCTTTTCTCAAGCTTTTTAGTTGAAACCCCAGCATCCAATTAAGTCTTTATTTTTGGTTTCCTGTCACTACAGAATTGTAAACTTAGGGAATTAAGCCGCTGAATCCAAGGACAAATGTTGACAAAGGAAGGGAGTCACTGGCCAGATGCTGAAATTAAACTACACTTTAATACCCACGCAGCAAAACGGATGAATGCTTTTACTTCTTGAGACATCTTCCAGCTTTTTGAACTGAGTTTCTAAAAGTACCAGTTACTTCACACATCTGCACCCTTGACAACCATGTTGGGCGATACGTTTTCAGCTCGCCTCTGCTTCCAAACATAAACGCATCTCTCTGATCGTCCCATTCTTGTGAAAAACTGTCTTTCAAATGTCTTGTTTTCTAGCGGGGACAAACGCTGCACTGGAGGACACGCTGACTCAGATAGCAAAGCTGCAGTTGGAAGCTGAAACCGAGCGCGTGTTTGGTCCCTGTCGCTGGTAGTTGGCGGGCTCTGTTGTGGGCGGGGGCTCCATCAGGGCGGCCCCTTTGGCACCAACTCCGTTTATAGTCTTGAAGGGCAGAATTTGCATGTGCAGCCAACAGATGGAGGAAGTCCACGGCGGTGGCCTCAGAATTGTATGTCTGCTTCTTGTGAGTTATCTGGTCCTATTTGGCTTCATGGAGCCGGGATCTTCAGCGCTCCCTGGAGCGGTTCACAGGTCAGAGTATGCCTCCTGGACCCAACCCTGGGGAGTTGTCCAACCGAGTGAAGGCCCCAGGGCAAACCCAGGACACCATGAAGACATTTCATGTCTTGCCTGGTTTGGAAACACTTTGGTATTCCCTGGAAGAGCTGGAAGAAGTGGCCTGGGAGAAGAACGTCTGGGGCTCTTTGTTCAGCAAACGTGTTTCTTATTCACTGCTGGGTTAAACGTGACGCATCTGTTTTTTGTTTTTGATCATTGGTAGCTTCTCTAAAAGGTTATCTACTGTTACACATACGACCCCCCAGAGACCCCGTAGAGCAGGGATGTCAAATACACAGAGGGCAAAAAAACTAATTGGTTATAAGCCGAGCGCCGGACTGATTCAATGTTTATTAAAACATATTGAAATGATTGCACGTAGCCTATTGAACCAAGACCTAACACAGTGTATTATTTAATTATTAAATGAATAATCGGAAAACATTTTTTGCCACTTACCTCAGTGAACATGTACTCTGCCTCCCACCGAGCTTGAAACCCCCCTGTTCTCAGCATCCACCTTCCGTTTATCCATTTTTTGGGGAGGAGGTAGCTGAAAGTTGACATCTGCTCTGACTGCTAATGACTGATGAAGCCGAAGTCCGCTTCTGCGCTGCAGTGAGTTCGCGGGTTCCCGTTGCATTGTGGGAAATGTAGTATTGGCGCGTGCAAAACAGCAGCGGGCGGCTACGGCCTGCGGGCCGGTTCTAATACTAATCAAATATCATCCCGGAGGCCATAGATAATTAAGCCTTGACTTTGACATATGTGCCGTAGAGGAAGCTCAATCCAGCTGCTTGTATCTCCAGTTTCTTGTTTTGGTCTCTAACAAAGTCCTTGTGACCATAGACCATGTTTGCTCCACCATGGGAAAACACATCAAACACATCAGTTTTTATCTTTGCCTTTGTGTAACAGACTTGAGATGAACTTTAAAGGAGTCTCGAAGGTCGTGCAGGGCAACAGAGGACAGGAAGTGTTTCTTCTTGGTCGTAACGGGGACTTGCTATGAGAAACAGCTGTTTGGTGCTGGAACTCCTATGTTTCCGCTCTGGAGGACTGCCAGAGAAAACACGGCCTTATCACAGGGTTTCATGCCACATTCGTTTGAAACTTTGTCAGTTTGCAGGTTACTGTGACATCAAAGACCCGGATCAGAGTTCAGTGATCCAGTTTTCTGCTTTACCTCAGCAGTGAGTAGTGCTTAGCTGTCCCGTTTTTCAAGAGGCACATCCTTTAGGAGAAAGGCTTTAAAAGGCAGCTGGTATACCGAATGTGTGTATTAGTCTGAGCAAAAGTCGTCCTGCTGAATCAGCCTCCGCGGTGTTTTAAACTCCATGTAATTACCGTGGTGATACCTGGATAGCAGCATGACGTTACGTGGCTCGGAGCTGCAGCGCTGAACAACGGTGGCACTTTTATTCTTGTTTCTGCTCTACATTCAAAGCTCTCAAAGTTCATATTAATTAATACTAAATAACTACTGTTAAACAAATATGCTGTTAAGAGCCACGCCGGTGTATCGCTGTTAGGCGATGACATACTAGTCCAGCTTAAGTGCTTCGGTAACTCTGATCCACGCCGTAATCCAGTCATGGGAGACTTCCTGGGTCAGTACAGATGAGCTCATTTCCCAAGCCAGTGCGCACCAGGGGGCCAGAACTTTGAAGTCTCCTTGAGACCACATTGGTGGGCGTCTGCTGGCAGCCCACCGTACAGCTTAACTGTGAGAAACTGTTTTTCATTTCTGCTCTTTCTCTCATTCTTGACCAGCGTGTTTTGGCGTCGCGCCGGTCGGGCCGGTCGGGCCGGTCGGGCCGGTCGGGCCGGTCGGGCCGGTCGGGCCTTCCTTGTCAGACGCTGTAGTAAATCAGACTATAGGAGAAACGACACTTCAAACCATAAAACAAATACAAACGGCGTGGATCGTGGTTTTTTTTTATGATTTAACATGACAATTTGACTGATGTGATCTTGTTTTTTAATCTATATTCTGATATTTTGTATCATTCCATATTTACTAAGGGTCATTTTCTTGGTGCTGCAGCTTAGATGTGAAGTACCTTTGAAGTACTGATATTAACTAAATTAACAAGAATAAAATCATCTAGTTCTTCCAGCAGGTCAGTTTACTTTTTCCTCATGTGAAGCAGATTAAACGGGTTAGTCCGGCTCAGTTTCGCCTGCTCCAGGCGGAATTCACGTCCTGTGGTTCAGAGAGTTGGGTCATAAGAATAAAGCAGGTAAAACTGCAGTGCAGTCGGGTCTGTGATTGCTGTTGTCTGCTGGTTTAGTGGCCTCATAATTACAGACTTCCACTAAAGCCTGCAAATGACAGCAGGGTCCTGAAGATGTTTGCACTAACGAAAACATCTGTGTCACTGCCTAGTATTATAAAGAGTTCATCTTCATAGCTCCTGGCACTTGACAGTACACGTTTAGTTTTAGAAGACCAGACTTGTGTAGTAACACACTGAGCATAATCCTCTTCCTGAAGATAGCGAACAGAAACGCTCGTTGAGTACCTGCTTTTACAGCCGCAAAAGTAGTGCTTAATGTGAAGTCCTCTTGCACTTCAGTGGTTTTCCTCATCTGAAGAGACACGATCTCGGTTAAAGGGGACACATTATGTGTGCTCGAGAGCAGATATTTGGGTTAAAGTGACTGCTAAATCAAGATCTCCAACAAAGCTCAACACTCATCCAGTTGTGGCAGCTTCCCTCTCCGAGTCAGTCAGCTTTGAGAGATGACGGACACAAACGCATCCGTACGATGCAAGGACGCTCGTATGTGGCTCATCAGCGTCCACATGTGGGGTCTCGTGCACGTCCCCGTACCCTGAGAGCTGCTCAGATTATAAGTTATGTTTTGTCTTGTGATTGTCTCCTGGAATCTGGAGCACTTTGACTGTTTCTGTTTCTTCTTCCAGACTCCCAAATACATCTGCTTCAGTTTATTACTACAGAAACCCATAAATGATTCAGTGGATTTTGCTAACTTCGTGCCCTCGTTGGCTGTTTTTAGAAGTCTGAGCTATTTCTGAGTCGGTACTTCGTCAGCTCATATTAAAGTTAAATGACCCGATGAATGAGTGAAAAGGAAAATGGAATAGAGGTAACTTACTCATCACACTATAGATGATGCTGTTGTCCTTCTCTGTCTTCTAAAGTAGATGTTTTTCCACAGTTCGGTATCGTTGCAGCGTCTGTGACATCTTAAGAACACGTTTAACTAAATTCTGCAGACACGGATGAATTCCTGTCTCTGTTTTGGCATTGATCATTTAGATTTAGGACTACGAAAGTTCTAAGCCAGTGAAAATAATATATTAGAGATGGCATTGTGATGTAGTGGGAACAACGTGCACACACTTTGATTTGAACCCTTCGTTAGACCGGACGTAGACGAAGCGGCGTCTCGTTAGACGGTGGCTGAGGGCAACGCGTCATGTCTGGCTCTGTCGGTTGTCCAGAGACATGTTGACTATGAAGCTCTGATTTGAGGACGGCCCTGCAGCTCTGCCGCCTGCTGTCTGGACTGCAGCATCAGTGAACCTTCTGCAGTTGCTCCTCAGGTGTGTTGTCAAAGTCTGGAAATATCGATCACGTATTAGATACAAAGATCTGCTCGTTGCTCCCTTTGATCAGACCGGTAGAAAATCAAACATTGTGGTAGTTTGACTTGACTTCTGTCACAAAACCAGCTCGTCAACCATGTCTCCTAAAAAAAACCTTTTACGCAAAAATCAGCATAGGAAATTAAATAATATTGATTTTGTTTTATTTTGGTGTAACAAGGTAATTCCCACAAAAAAAATCATACTGCAAAACACAGCAATATATAAGAATGCACCTCATCTGCAGGCAGCGTTCATGTGCACTAAGGCGCTTCAGCAGTCTCTGAGGAGGCGAAGGAGGCGAGTGCGTTTTCTTCTCCGTGCGTCCAGTAGCTCCGTGTCCGAGGTCAGTGTTCTCAACCTGGTGGACCGCTCCGCCTAACCCGACAACAGAAACCTCCCAAAGCTTCGAAATGTTTTCGTTTACACGTTGTGATTTGAACATTTACCTCGTGTAGGAATACATATACATGTAAATATGAGCAGTGCGCAGTCACTTGATTTCAATTCAATTCCATTTTATTTATAAAGTGTCTATTACAACACAAGTTGTCTCTAGGATCTTTCCATGGACCAGAACAAGACCCGGATCAATTATTACATAAACAACGGCAGGTAAAAACTCCCCTAATGGAAGAAAAACCTTAAGCCAAACAGTGGCAGGAAGAAACCTGGATCAGGACCTGGATCATGAGGGGGAAGAAACCTGGACCAGGACCTGGATCATGAGGGGGGACCCCCCTGCCGAAGACCAGCCGGGTAGAGCAAGAAATAAGAAAGAATAGAGACATAGAGACACCGTCAAAGGTACAAGACACGATACAATATTAACTATCATCAGTAGTCCAATTAGACTTCTGTGTATATGGGTGATATATGGATAGACGGTGATCCACGGGGATGAGGACTGCAGGTCGGGATGTCAGCAAACATCCAACAGACATCCATACAGACAGGTGGAGGCAGACACTGGGATGGTCAGAGGTGGAACTGCAGGTCAGCAAGCAGCTCCTGAGGTTCTGGTCTGCAGAACATGTACAGAAGAGGAAAAGAAGGGCCAGACAAGCACAACAAACTACCAGAACAATGGACCACAATTATGCTTATGGGATACTGTTAATAAATGAGGGTTGAGGTGAAGAAGAGACAGAGAAGACAAAGAGAAACAGAGAAGGTGAAAGGCACCACTCAGTGGATCATGTTGGTGCCCCCCTGCAGCAGAGGCCTATAACAGCATATCTACACCGAAGCTGTTTAAGATGAGCTGCTCTAATCTGGTCCTGCAGCTGCAGCTTTGACTACTGGCCCTGACACATTAAGGTACTAAATGTACACTAACTATATGCTTTATTAAACAGAAATGTTTTAAGTTTAGTTTTAAAGGTGGAGGTGGTGTCAGCCTCCTTCACCCAAACTGGAAGTTGGTTCCATAGTGATGGTGCCTGATAACAGAAGACCCGTCCTCCAGATCTACATCTGGATCTTCTAGGAACTACGAGTAAACCTGCACCCTGAGAACAGAGAGCTCTATTAGGAACGTACGGTTCTATCAGGTCCTGCAAATATCGCGGCGCTAGGCCATTTTGGACTTTATACACAAGTAATAAAATGTTGAATTGGATTCTGAGTTTTCTGGGGAGCCAATGGAGGGAAGCTAAAACTGGAGAGACGTGGTCTCTTGTTGGTTCCTGTCAGCACTCGCGCTGCTGCATTTTGGATCATCTGGAGGATCTTCAGAGAATTACTTGGACATCCAGCCAACAACACGTTACAGTAATCTAGTCTAGAAGATACGAACGTGTGAATTAGTTTTCCAGCATCACTCTGGGAGAGGATGCTCCTTCACAAGGTAACAGTAGTACAGCAGGTTCCTGTGAGCAGGTGGTGGTCAGTACGGGGTACCAGAACCCAGGGACGCTGGTGATCCAGCTGAGTAACCATAAAGCAGCAGGCTCAGTGTGTCACGTAGCGTCATTCAGTCATCCACGTCAAACATACCTCAGACTTTTTCTTTTCTTCTGTTTGAAAATAATTGTGTGGAGCAGCTCCTCGAACTACCAGCGTGTGGCGGAGGAGGGGCTTGTGTGCGCCGATGAGTCCAGGAGCTATTGCTATCTGCGATTCCACTGACTCGTAAGGAGAGAAGAAACTCGACGGATCGATATCCTAAAACTGAAGAAGCACCAAAGGCCCAGCCTGGAGCTAGTCTCGATCAAACGCAAGACACTCAAGAAAACAGTCAGTGTAACTCCTGGCCCGCAGATTCCAGCTGCAAAAATGACCATCAGGCTGAAAACCACTTCTCACTTGAAACAAATTTCCCAACCGATGTATTGCTTTTGCGCTGGATGATGAAAGAGTGCAGGTGTTGTGCAGAGGGTAAAACACGCTCCCATTTGCCCCAGCAGCAGTTCAGTCAAGCCCAGATGGCCAACAAATCAGCAGACGCTCAGCAGAACTTGATAAAGCTGAATGTGTTCAGCTTCTGTTGCGTGAGCTGGTGAGCTTGTAGCCGTATTGTTTGCTGATCATTCAAGACTACGATCTGGAAAAGACGGTTTTTATTTTAGTATCAAGCACACGGAGCTGGTTCTGCTGCACCGTAATCGATGACTGTCATCGGTCGCTCCCGGCTGCCAGCCCAGCCGTTAACCAGTTGTGTGAAATGGCAACATGTTATAACTAAAAGTTGAACCGGGAAGGTCTTTGTTTTATTTTATCTTTTGGATTCTCAATTCAACTGAAACAACCTAATTAAATTGGAAATGGAAATGAAGCAAACCTCATTTTCAAAGCACAGGGCTTCTGATTAACTTCTGTAGGTGCTTGGACTGATTGAAATGGTATGAATCTGTAGACTAGTAAAATAATTATTTAAATATTTTATATTTTATTATTGTCTTACATATAAAACATAACACAATATCTCTATACTGGTCTAAAACTGTAGCTGTTGAGCTGAATGCTGCATCGTTTCTTGAGTACCGAGTGAATTAATGGAATTAATACTTCAAGTTGTTTCTGCATGCAGTTGAGTTATGGGGGTACTTAGTGTTTCCCAAATTCAGTTTTTGCTCTTTATTCTTGGTTAAATCTTTGCATAACACACCTTAAATGTCCAACCCGTTTATAGACAACATATGTAGAGTTTCATCCTGCAGACACGAGCCAAACCTGTTGATTCTGCAGAAAGACTGTGTTTGTAGTAATGCAGGGGGCCGTGTGGGCCGAGTGTGAAACTCTTCACTGGAAGACGTTTAACGCACCCCGCCTGTCTCTTCATGACCTCCTTCGTGACCTGCAGAGCTATTTTACTTCACTTATCTACTATCTGGGTAATTGACAGCTCCAAACATTCAGTGCTTTTCAGTGTGGATTCCGTCCTCAAACTACCTGAGTGTTAATGCAAATACCCACCTTTAATGTTTTATTGCTTTCCAATGCCATAAACGATGAAACCCTAGTGAGTCGCTCTCCTGCGTTTTCATTTTTCAGCAGCTCCTCCGGGTAGTTTGGAGAAGTGCAATAAAAACATGCCACAGCAGTGAGAAGTTGGCACCAGAGGTGGTGCATAAAAACTTCAAATATTTCATCTTTTAAATGCATGAACTATTTAATGAACACAAAAATTCTAAATCTTCATAGCTTTGAAAAGAATCTACACATCTGACTGAAGGAAATTAACATGAAAGATTGTTTTGAGGCAGCAGTGACAGCAATGCTGCGATAGAGCATGAAGGCATGCCAGGGTCAGGGATAAAAACGGAGGAGATGGAGTGGGAGGAAGGAATCAAGTTTGACTGGTGAAGATGGATACGGCAACTGAGTCCCACAACACCTAATGAGCAGGAATGATAGAATTGAGAAGTGACAGCGTGAGAAATTGAGATGGAGTGCAGTCAGTACTCGGGTACGGAGGATACGAGGTTCACAGGCTGCAGGAGGCGGCCCGGATGATGGAAGGGGAGAGCTGGGTACTTGCTTTAGGAGGGTGATGGATGGCGGACAGGTTAGAGATGTAACGCTGTTCAGGGGGGTTTCATTTAGAGGCCGGGAACGTGGATTGCCAAGCATAGGCTAATTCTGTTTGACCTTCCAAAGGGTGTTGGTGATCTTACGTTATCTTTCCAGTAATAATGCTAAACAAACTCCACTTCACAGACCTGTGAGCTGTCAGTCTGGTGTATGATAAAGACCATGCTGACAAAGGTCGCAGCTATTCCAGCAGTTAAGAAAACAAGCTGCACCGCCACAACCACGGCACCCTCCAGTGGGATGTGCCAAAGACGCCTCAAACCCCTGGTCCTACATAGGACATGCTCTTTTACCCATAACAATGTGCATCAGTTACTCGTTTAACTACATCACGTATGCTTATTTAATGGCATTTGCTTTGCATAACACATTATTTTTTTTAACCACATAAAAATACTATTATCACATTTGTTTATACAAAGAAAAACACTGTTTTTCATTTTCTTTAAAACCAAATATGCACACAAGCTTGCACGGTTCAGTGGTTCAGCCAGTCCGACCCAAACACTAACGTTAACCAAAATCCAATCATTCCCAATCCTAACTGGGAGATATATCAGTTTCTGTTTGTGTGTAGGCATCCGAACTGTTCCGCTGTTCAACCAGAGTCCTGATTCTGGAGAAAGTCAAAGAAAACCGGATTACATTACGTTTGATTTACAGACACAAACATCCAGAGACGAGCTACATCACCACAGATGTGAAAGTACCTGTTTTCCAGAGGGAGAGGACCTGAGAGCGCTCCTTCTTCATATTACTCACGTTGTTTCTGGCTGATGTCTAAATATTTACTAGTCAAATATCAATTCAGTCACGTGACCTTGTTGTTTTGGGCGCCATCTCGAGGACAGAATGCATGATGTTACACCCTAAAATAGCACGCCTTACCGCTGACGGAAAACACCGGCATTCCAAGAACATTGAGACATCAGGATTTGATCCATATTTGCTGTCAAGCAAACTGCCGACTCCTCTAAAGTTTGTGGATATTTATATCATCTTCCTCAACGGAATCTGAAAAAATGAACGCACCTCTCATTTCACAACTTTCCGCGCTGGGATTTTGTTATGAGGAGCTGGTGCAACGTGGTTTGGCTAGAGGTCGTGGCGGGTTGCCTCGACAACCCAATCCCAGGACCAAAACTCTGGCAATAGGGACATGGAATGTCACCTCGCTGGGAGGGGAGGAGCCAGAGCTTGTGTGGGAGATTGAGAAGTAACGGCTAGAGATAGTCGGGCTCACCTCCACACATAGGGTACTCGTAGTGGAGGGTCCAGCGCCTTCACAGGCGCTGGACCCTCCACTACTCTGGAGATGTCTAGGGTGAGCAGTGGTGAGCTGGTGTGGGCTTGCTTATAGCTCCCCGGTTAAGCCGCCATGTGTTCTAGTTCACCCCGGTGAACGAGAGGGTCGTTTCCTTGTGCCTTCAGGTCGGGGAACGATCTCTGACTGATGCTTATGCCTACGGGCCGAGGTGTCAACTGATCACCACCTGGTGGTTGGATATGCTGGCAGAGAAGAAAGCTGGACAGACCGGGCAGACCCAAACGTGTTGTGAAGGTCTGTTGAGAACTTCTGGCCGAGCCCTCTGTCAGGGAGGTCTTCAACTTCCACCTCCGGGAGAACTTGCACCATGTTCTTTGCCTCCATTGTCAACGTGGTAGCTCAAAGTTGTAGGTGCAGAGTCTCTGGTTCCTGTCATGGTGGCAATCCCCGAACCCAGTGGTGGACACCGGAACTACGGGATGCTGTTAGGCTGAAGAAGGACTACTATCGGGCCATGTTGGCCTGTGGGACCCCCGACGCAGCTGATGGGTACCGGCAGGCCAAGTAAGCTGCAGATCGGGCGATCCTGGAGGCAAAAACTTGTGTCTGGGAACAGTTCGGTGAGGCCATGGAGGAGGACTGTCGATCCGCCTTGAAGAGATGCATACTGACAAGAATGGAAATTTAAAAAAAAATGAAAGAGATTCTGGCTAGGAGGAAGGAAAACTTTGAGGATCTCCTCAATCCCACCCACATGCCTGCCACAGAGGAAGCAGGCGCTGGGGACTCTGCGGTGGACTACATTGGCAACATTGCTTGGAGTTCAGGGTTGGTGGTCCCTCTTTTAAAAAAGGGGGGACCGTAGAGGGTGTTCCAACTATAGATCACATTTCTCAGCCTCCCCGGGATAGTCTACACGAGGGTACTGGAGAGGAGAATGCGGCCGATAGTTGAAATGCAGATTCAGGAGGAACGATGTGGTTTTTGTCCTGGTCGTGGAACACTGGACCAGCTCTTTACCCTCTGCAGGGTGCTGGAGGGATTATGGGAGTACGTCCAACCAGTCCACATGTGCTTTGTGGATCTGGAGAAGGCGTTTGACCGTGTCCCTTGTGGTAATCTGTGGGATGGTGCTCTGTAAGTATGGGGTTCGGGGCCCTCAGCTAAGGGCTGTTCGGTCTCTGTAGGACCGGAGCAGGAGCTTGGTTCGCATTGCCCCCAGTAGGTCAGACCTGTGCATGCTGGACAAGATCGTTAGAGATAAGGTGAGACGCTCAGTCACTCAGGAGGAGCTCGGGGTTGAGCCGCTGCTCCTTCACATCGGAAGACAGGACACTCTGGAGAGACTGTTTCTCGTCTGGCCTGGGAACGCCGCGGGGCCCCCCAGGAAGAGCTGGAGGAAGTTTCTGGGGTGAAGGAGGTCTGGGCATCTCTGCTCAGACTGCTGCCCCTGTGACCCGGGCCCGGGTAAGCGGATGAAGATGGATGGATGAATTTGCAGTGTGTCACACTTTAAGTTACACTTAAGTTTCCTCATCCGTTTGTTTTCCATTTCCTGTGAGATTGATTGTCTAGAAATATGCAAATGGAGCCATTTGATAGATTTTCTTTCTCAAAGTTTATATCCGAGTTTCCTGCACTCATCATGTGGATCAGCGTTTGCCGGCTCACAGTCTCACGTGACGTTTTGTGCCTTCACTCTGATGAGAGAGGTGGTAATTAAAGTATGTGTGAATGCAGCGGCGCAGTCGCTACAAGAGCTGCAGCGAAGCGCTTCTAACAGATAAGAGCCGAGACAAGTGCTTTGGTCAAACTCGCTCTTCTGATTTACTTCTGGGCTTTCCAGAACATGACAGTATGATTCATCACCTTATTAAAAACTCATTAATGCCCAACTTGTCAAATCTACAAAGGCTTATTCTTCATCTTTTCAGGAAGTAAAGGACTGAGCTTCTTTCCTGGTAATGAGTGTTTTGTTTACATCATAAAAATCTCGGTTGCATCAGAGTGAGTAAGAGGAGTGTGGAGCGTTTTTAATGAGGAGATCACTAATATCCCTGCAGGTGACTGAAACAACGTTTCTACGACAGTGATTGCTAATTGTTCTGTGGTGGAAATAAAACCGGCCGGTAGCTCTGGCGTCCGTAGTGATTTGCCCCCTGATGCGGTTTGGGCAGCTCGCTATCTTAGTTTTCCTGCTTCAAAATAATAATTCACTCCTTTTAAGTAATTATTCACCTTTTAAAATAGTGTTTTATTCAGGTAGCTGCAACAGATTTGCCCCAAAGATTTAATAGCACTTACATTTTTTTTCAGTATAAATCTGGGAAAAGCTGCTCGTCACACCGATGTTGAGTGATGGACACTGAAACACCTGAATGTCCAGTCATGTCAGCATTTGTAGAAAACAAATGTTGGATCACATCTATTCCTTTCAAAGGGACGATTGTAGCACATGGGTTAGTTCAGTAAGGCGTAAATCCGATGAAAGCTTTCATTGGAGTTCAGCTTTGTTGAGCTCATACATACAAATTTGCATCACTGACCAGCCATGAACAGAGACGACGGCGCCGACTGTTGAGGGATTAGAGCACTAATCAGTTTTCTCACGTGAAAACAACAGACTTTCACTGGCGTTTGCTGGAGTTGCTGTACACGACAGTCCTCTGTGTCCGCCACGACAGCTGGACGCGCAAAATCAACCATGCAGCCATTCCCCCGAGGAACAGATTACATGAAGAAGAATCATCTGGTTCATGGTCAAACGGAGTCAGTTCTCTAAATCCTTCAAAATCTTAACAATATGCATCATATTCATCAGCTACGGCCGTGGACAGAACGTTGCTGGCTGGTGACAGCACCAAGCTCGGACGAGAAGCTGCTCGTTCAGGAGCAACATTTGCAGCGGTCTCCCACGTGGCGGCGTGCTAGAACAGAGAACTTTGATCCTTTTAACGTCTTCTGTCTTGATAGCAGGAAGTTGTTTTTTGTTAGTTTTGAACCTATCCTATATGAATGTTTATGAAGAACATTTATTTTTGTCTTAGGATCATTGGGAATATGTAGAATTAGTTTATTTACAGAATATAGTAGAATAAATGTAACTATCTTGAAAGGAGCCATTATTTTAAAAATCAGAATCATGGAAGCTGCCAATGTCAGGGAAGGTGAAAACACACCGCTTACCGCCAGTAGTGTGAGATTAGGACTGGGACAGGACTTTCACCGCCACGCCTGACTGTGTCCACACGTGTTAAAGTTTTTTCTTTGAAGGTAAAGTGGATTCATTTGTTTAATTAGGGCTGGAGCATAACAAGAGAAGCCGCAGAGCGGAGTAATGAGGCAGGGAAATGGGAGCGCGAGCGTGGCACATGACAGCGGCCACGTTCGCCCGCACTACGGCGATCTCTCAGGGGAGGCTCTGTAATGACTCTGAATTTTCTGGTGATGAGTCAAAACTGTTGTTTTTGACTCATCACCCTGCTTCCACACACTCTGACTCTGTCGTCCTCAAACCAACCCGTCTGTGTTGTTCCGGTGCTGAGGAGGGAATGGACACGGGAGGCTCTTGTAGACTGGCTGTTTGGTTTTCCATTCGTGAAGATGATGCCACTGGAGATGGGGGGGATGCTCTACAGCACTGCTCTACAGCACTGCTCTACAGCACTGCTCTACAGCACTGCTCTACAGCACTGCTCTACAGCACTGCTCTACAGCACTGCTCTACAGCACTGCTCTACAGCACTGCTCTACAGCACTGCTCTACAGCACTGCTCTACAGCACTGCTCTACAGCACTGCTCTACAGCACTGCTCTACAGCACTGCTCTACAGCACTGCTCTACAGCACTGCTCTACAGCACTGCTCTACAGCACTGCTCTACAGCACTGCTCTACAGCACTGCTCTACAGCACTGCTCTACAGCACTGCTCTACAGCACTGCTCTACAGCACTGCTCTACAGCACTGCTCTACAGCACTGCTCTACAGCACTGCTCTACAGCACTGCTCTACAGCACTGCTCTACAGCACTGCTCTACAGCACTGCTCTACAGCACTGCTCTACAGCACTGCTCTACAGCACTGCTCTACAGCACTGCTCTACAGCACTGCTCTACAGCACTGCTCTACAGCACTGCTGCTCACACCCTTCTGCTGAGCAAATATTTGACTGTAGCGAAGGCTTTGTTCCGCAGTCAACCCTGTCATGTGCAGCGCTCCGGGTTGCTGCCGTTTCCCTCTTGTCCCCAGACGTCAGCGGACCTAGTAGGATTACTTTATCCTTATTGTCATTATTATTTTGTAAAGTGTAATTGAGGTGATTTTTTTTTAACTTTGACAGAATGTTTTTTTTTAAATTACTTTCTTAGTCAGAGGTTTCATTGTTCTAAGTTAACTGTGGCCTTAAACGTCCAAATGCAAACTCAAAAGAAAAGAACAAAACATCCGGGAAAGAGCTGTAAGCTTCACAAGTCTGGTTCACACAGTTTCAGATGCCTGAATGTCCCACATTTCAAATATTGTCTTCGCTTACAAGCACACAGAGAGAATAAGAGCAAACTGGTCGTGATGATCATCGTGTTTGGAGGAAGCACAGAAGCCTGCGGGCCGACGAGCACCATCCCAGCATCCCACGGAGAGCGAGGGACGCGGCATCATGTGTGTGTCTGCTTTGATGCAGAACGGATCGGTGCACGTGACAAAGTCAATGGCACAATAGGCTGTGCAATGGAATTGGCAAAGCTCTGTCAACACACGTGCACGCAGGGAAACCCACAACATAACCTCAGCTCCACCGTTTCTGTCCACAGCAAGAACTCCAGAATTATGATGCATTCAAGAGGTGAGCAGCGAACTGAACAGTCATGTGAATTTAAGCAGAGGAGATGTGAACGGAGGTGTAGCTTCAGACATGACTGAGAAGGATGCTGCTGTAGGACACAGGCTTTGATGCCTACAAGTGTTTGACAACTTCAGAAGAACAGAATCAGAGTCCTTGAAGCAAAAGGAAAATCTTTCCCTGTAGAGCTGCAGGAGGCAGCAGATTAACATAATGAAGGCAAAGTTATTCCAAGGAATTATCGTTATTAGCCTAAAATGGTTTAGATAGAATGTGTATCTTTTATAAAGTGGTGTATAGCAATATCCTTCAGGATATTTGAATAATCTTAGCATCACTACATTCTCTTTTTTGAAGCACATGCCTCAGTGCTGATGAAACCATTGAGTCTGTGTAAAATGGAAATAACATGTTTGATCATTTGCAGAGCATTCAAAGCCTGGATTTTGTTGAAAATAGTCGAGACATCAGATGATGAAACTGAGAGACTCTTTCTGGGCTTTTCAACATGGACGCGGTGGCATGTGACATCACACCGTGATCCTGGGAGGGGCCAGTCTGACCGCCAGTACTGGTAGCGCTGCATCAGAAACACACCAGAGACTGTGATGCAAATCTCTGCAGGTCATCAGAAATACTTTTATAAACTACTGTTGTTAAATGTAATTGTAGGAGCCACGTCCAAGAGGAGAAGAAGGAAACCGTTCTCTTCTCCAGAAAATCAAAGTACAAGACTGTTTTTGGAGACTCCAGCTGCTGCCGTTCATGAGGAGGAGACTGTGGGCAGATCCTCAGCAGGTCTCAGGGCTTTCAGACGGACACAGACAGCCATGCACTCTCACTTCCACCTTCAACATTCAAAAACATGGCATTCCCACTGGCAGAACGCCCAGGAGGCATCCACCCTGGGGTTGGACAGCAGCAGCTGTGAACCAGAGGTCATCGTTCAGAGGTTTTATTCCCTGGCATGTGCTCATTAGCACCGCTTCACTGTAGGAGTTGGAATTTCAGGGTACCACATTACTAACAGGAACACCAGGAAAAACAGGAAAGCATTCAGCTGTTCTCATCCCGGCGCAGCTGAAGTGTAAATTTAGATGAATGTCCGTGACATTATCATAAATCAAGTCTTTTAATACTCTGCATCACTGATATCTGCATACGGTTCAGGTTCCGACTAAACGTCCGCGAGTTAAAGTAAAGTCGTCAAAGAGCCGTTTATTACAGAAACGAACAACCACTATCTGTTTCACCAGCAGTAATATGTTGCATGGTGGTTTTAAGTCTGCATCAGCGTGATGGACTCATGATAACCTTTACTGCAACAGCTGTTGCACATTGAAAATAGGTTTCTAAAATAAGATAAACTTGTTTTTCACTATGAGTGTTTGGAAGGACCCTGTTTAGGAAGAAGCTAAAGTAAATGATGGATGGACGGGTGGATGGATGGATGGACGGGTGGATGGACGGATGGATGGGTGGATGGACGGGTGGATGGGTGGATGGACGGGTGGATGGACGGGTGGATGGACGGATGGATGGGTGGATGGGTGGATGGACGGGTGGATGGACGGATGGATGGGTGGATGGACGGGTGGATGGACGGGTGGACGGATGGATGGACGGGTGGATGGACGGATGGACGGGTGGATGGACGGATGGATGGGTGGATGGACGGGTGGATGGGTGGATGGACGGGTGGATGGATGGGTGGATGGACGGATGGACGGATGGATGGACGGGTGGATGGACGGACGGACGGATGGATGGGTGGATGGACGGATGGATGGATGGACGGATGGATGGATAGGTGGACGGACGGACGGGTGGATGGACAGATGGGTGGGTGGACGGATGGATGGGTGGACGGATGGGTGGGTGGACGGATGGATGGATGGACGGATGGATGGATGGACGGATGGATGGATGGATGGATGGGTGGATGGATGGACGGGTGGACGGATGGACGGGTGGATGGGTGAACGGACGGATGGATGGATGGACGGATGGATGGATGGGTGGACGGATGGGTGGGTGGATGGATGGGTGGGTGGATGGATGGATGGATGGATGGGTGGACGGATGGGTGGGTGGATGGATGGGTGGGTGGATGGATGGATGGGTGGGTGGATGGACGGATGGATGGGTGGGTGGATGGATGGGTGGACAGATGGATGGATGGGTGGATGGGTGGGTGGATGGATGGGTGGATGGGTGGACAGATGGATGGACAGATAGATGGGTGGGTGGGTGGATGGACGGACGGACGCCTTCAGAAGAAAATTGCAGTCACCCAGATCCAGTCAAGCATCAATATTACAACCCAAAAGCTCATTTTTTCTGCCTTCTTGTAAGTTATTCATTTCTGTGAATGTTGTGCCTCCAGCAGGATGCTTGATTTACTTTAATTAATTAATTTTTTTTTTCACTGGGGCTAAGTATAGGTAAATATCATTTGGAAAAATGAAAAATTAGATTGCGACACTTTAATTGCTGCTTGTTTACAGGTGAGTGTGTGGTAGTGAAAGCAGATAAGAAAGACTGCTAAACCCATAGCTCCTTCTCTGCTGCTGGTGTTTACCAGAAGATATGCAAATCAGGACAAAATCAAGCAGGGGCGGGGGTGTGGCGGCGGTGTGGCGGCGGTGTGGCGGCGGTGTGGCGGCGGTGTGGTGGCGGTGTGGCGCTAAAGTGGTTTTGCCAGTGATTTCAATTTTATTTATTCAGCATCTGTTACAACACAAGTTGTCTCTAGGCGCTTTCAGAGACCAGAACATGACCCCGAGCAATTATTACATAAACAACAGCAGGTAAAAACTCCCCTTTAAGAGGGAAGAAACCTGGGCCAGGACCTGGATCACAAGGGGGGACCCTCCTGCTGAAGACCAGCAGGTAGAACAGGAAGTAGAGAGAAGAGACACAGACACACCGTCAAAGGTACCAAAGACCAGATCCATCAATATAATTATCTGTTAACTGGAGAACTGAGAGTTTTCTGTCCATCAGACTGGTACCTGGTTAGTTGGTGGACTACAGAGACCACTATCTAAACAGGTGTAGACAGCAGACACTGAGGTGGTCAGAGGTGGGACTGCAGGTCAGTGGATCATGTTGGGGTCCCCCTGCAGCAGGTCTACATTTGGATCTTCTAGGAACTACGAGGAACCTGCACTCTGAGAACGGAGAACTCTGTTTCCACATAGAAAC
>CM026217.1:746977-761977 GCA_014839995.1 Xenentodon cancila | reverse complement strand
AGTGGAGGCACGGCCAGGAAGAAGCTCTAATCCTTCTGGTCTTGACAGGTTTACTGGTTGAGAACGTTCCACAATCATTGACATGTCTGAATTATTAACAGGAGACTGTTCCAGTATATGATTAAATGACATTGATTGCACGTGTTGTTACGACGGTGGCGTCGTTCCCTCCTGAAGTGGACCGTTGTTGCTTCCCACTGCTTTGCTTTTCATGGCTCATATTGGTCATCAAAGTCATCGATTGGCTCTGCACCGACTTACACTGTAGGAGCCTGTGGGTGTGTGACCGAGCGGTGCGTGGGAGCTCATCAGCTCATTACAGACTAACTATCCTCCTTTGTTCACTTTGAGTGTGAAAGAATGTATTTCCAGGTTCACATCTCCTAGCAACAAGATGTTGGACAAACCACATGCATGTACTTGCCCAGGTGTGACGGGGGGCTGGGCAGTGATGCAGTTGTACAGAACATGCACACACAGGTGTGACGGGGGGCTGGGCAGTGGTGCAGTTGTACAGAACATGCACACACAGGTGTGACGGGGGGCTGAGCAGTGGTGCAGTTGTACGTTAAACATGGCTGATGAATGAGAAGTAAAAGCTTGTCCAGATGTGAACGGCAGCTGAAAGCTCTATGATGTGCATGTGATGGAGCCAGCAGGGGAACTGTTCTGGAGATGGTCTGGGTTCCACCGGGGCTCGATCCCACACAGATGTTGGTCTACTCGCAGCCGTCGGAGCCGTTCGCAGCAGCCACTGAAATAGTTCAGGGCTCAGTCACGCCGGCTTGGTGCTTCACTGATTCTGTTTCCACCACGTCATGATCCTCGCTGCCTTCTTGTTGTCATCGCTGCAAACCAACATTTTATCTGAATTATGCTCAATAAAAACTGAAATACTGACTGACTTCAGTTTTGTACTTTATTAAAGGAAGAAACATCCTCCACTGTTCTGGCACGACTCGGCTGAGAGGCTCCTCCTGCCGCTGCCGAGCTGAAGCTCACCTGTAGTCACGAGTGCGTGTTTCACAGAATGCCGACATTGTGTCTCACTTTGTCCTCACTTTCCATAACTCCACATCTTTTGTGTCCTTTCTGTATCATGCTTTGTCTTCTCTGCTGTCTGGAACCATGGAAACCGCGTCACATGACTGCAGCTGTGTTCGATAATTGTTTTGGTATTTTTTAGTGTTCACAGTCGAGCCGTGACGGGGTTGGAATGCTTTTTTTATTTCATTCATTCATTCATTCATTTATTTATTTATTTATTTATTTATTTATTTATTTATTTATTTATTTATTTATTTATTTATTTATTTATTTATTTATTTATTTATTTATTTATTTATTTCTGTGTCCCTGGGTCGGTGTTCCTGGGTCGGTGTCCCTGGGTCTGTGTCCCTGGGTCGGTGTTCCTGGGTCGGTGTCCCTGGGTCGTGTCCCTGGATGCGCATCCCCTCTGCACCTCCGCCCTATAGGAGCTACATCAGGAATGAGTGGCCACACATTAGTGAAATTGAATTGAGCTCACTTAGTGCTTCCTGCTTAGTTGTGACAGGAAGGAGGGCGGGCTGCACGGGAAGAGTCAAATGTACTTATGGATGGTGTGTGTGTGTCTGTGTGTGAGAGTGTGTGTGTGTGTGTGTGTGTGTGTGTGTGGTGTGTGTGTGTGTGAGAGTGTGTGTGTGTGTGTGTGTGAGAGTGTGTGTGTGTGAGAGTGTGTGTGTGTGTGTGTGTGTGTGTGTGTGTGAGAGTGTGTGTGTGTGTGAGAGTGTGTGTGTGTGTGTGTGTGTGTGTGTGAGAGTGTGTGTGTGTGTGTGTGTGTGAGAGTGTGTGTGTGTGTGTGTGAGAGTGTGTGTGTGTGTGTGTGTCGTTGGGGTTTTTACAACAATCTCATTCTTTCCTTTAACACAGAAATTAGTTGTGCATGAGATGAAGAGGAGATGGGTTTCATACTTGGAGCTGCAGCACATTCCATTCATGTCAGTTTAATGTATTTCAGGACAAACAAAGACGTCTCATTGATCTCCACGAGAAGTCGTTAATGTTTGAGTAGGTTGGGTGAACGTAAATGCAGTGGAGGGTGGAGACGGCGTGTTTTTTTAATGTCTTCATATGTTAAAGAGCGGCGCTCCCCTAAATGCTCTTTGTGTCCTTTCTCTTTGCAGACGTGTTGGTGAATGGGAAACCATGTGACTGTGATGTAATTGCTGACTGTAACGTGGGCGATGCCGTGACCCTGGAGGTCAAACTGACCAATCTGAGCAAGAACTCGGTGGGGCCGCTGGCTCTCACTGTGGTGCCATATCAGGACTACCAGAACGGAGTCCAGAACGATGACCTGGACGAAGCTGTCACCTTCATCGGCTCCAACACCTTCTACATCGACACGGTCAGTCAGGCCTGGAGCTCCGGCGTGGCTCTGTCATGTCGTATAAGCAGCGTTTCACAGGCAAAGATGCTTTGATCTTCAGGCTGATTCCCAGCCGCTGATTCCCAGCCGCTGATTCCCAGCAGCTGATTCCCAGCCGCTGATTCCCAGCAGCTGATTCCCTGCAGCTGATTCCCAGCCGCTGATTCCCAGCAGCTGATTCCCTGCAGCTGATTCCCAGCAGCTGATTCCCAGCAGCTGATTCCCAGCAGCTGATTCCCAGCAGCTGATTCCCAGCAGCTGATTCCCAGCCGCTGATTCCCAGCCGCTGATTCCCAGCCGCTGATTCCCAGCCGCTGATTCCCAGCCGCTGATTCCCAGCCGCTGATTCCCAGCCGCTGATTCCCAGCCGCTGATTCCCAGCCGCTGATTCCCAGCCGCTGATTCCCAGCAGCTGATTCCCAGCAGCTGATTCCCAGCCGCTGATTCCTCCTCAAACTCTACACGTTTTAACTAGATCTCAGTTTTTCAGCTGCAGCTGATAAATCCCAACAAACCACATGATCCACACATGAACTAAAAAAATCTAAGAAAACAAAATCAGCAGCATATTTTCTTTTTTCCATTTTAAAAACCAAAACAGTATAACAAAGAAACCCCAGCATTCCTGGATTCAACTATAAAACAAGTAAATGAGTAAATACTAAGTAAACATAGTGAGTAAATGTGGCGTTGCAGTGATTTCATGATGCTGAGTGGACTTGTAAAGGCGGTTGGTGTTCGGAGTCTGTAACGCTCATCACATGGCGCTCCGAAGTACTCGAGTACACTTACTCCAGTACTCTCCAAAATGAAGTTGGACCTCTGGACTCCATACGTCCTTAAGCTGAGGCAGACATTACAGACATGATTTAAAACATCTTGCGGTGTATAAACTGTAAGGACAGTTTTAGTCTCTGCCAAGAAAACAGAAAACAACGATTTTACTGGATTCCTCTCGTGTTTATACATTATCTTCCATTTAGAGGCTCCCACTGGAAAAGTTGGTGCCATAACATGAATTTTCCTGCCTATGTTCCATGTTGCCGTGAGTCACGGTCACTTCTGACTGTCCAGTGCCGCAGAAGTGTTGTCGTCATATCAGCCATAAAAGCAGCAGCTGCACAATACCCAGACCTGAGATTATCCACGTCCCACTGTTTGACATTTAAAGGGATTTATTGGCAATAATGTATGAAAATACACAACAGTGACAAAAGTATCCAGACTCCGGACCTTTACACCATCGGGGAATGTAATAACGCTGGAATTAGTGTCCGTTCTGCTGTAGAAGGTCAGACACTGATGCTGGAGCAGAAGGTCTGGATCACAGTCTCTGTTCCGGTCCATCAAAGGTTCTTGATGCGGTTGGGGGCAGAACTCTGTGTGGACCAGTCCAGTATTCATCAAGCCAGGTGTTGTGTACTCATCCTCCTCCTCATACACCTGCAACCACGTCGTTCCCACGCAGACGTGCTTCAGCGGTGGAGTCCGGTGCTGCTGCGGCGCCTGCACGCCTCCGATCGTCAGGTGTGATGGACCCTTAGATGGATCTGAAACTGTGAGGTCTCTTTCAACAGAGAGCAGAACCCCCTGATTCAGCACTGGGCTGGTCCATCTGTCTCCAACACGCCGAAGTGAGCACGACTTCTCCTCCGTTATCCTCAAGAGTCATAGTGGTAGTCCTTCCAAACGCGTTGAGACTAAGCAGCTGCGCGTTCACCTGTCCTGGCACGTGGGGTGAAAGTCGGTGTATCTGCTCACCTGAAATCAGCCCTGCAAGATAACATCCTGCACGCCACGTTCTTACGCCAACACCAAACTGGAAAATGTGACCTTAGTGATGTGAAGTGCATGTCCATTTACAAATACACATGCACTTTAGTACGGTGCGCCTTTACAAACTTTTTTCTTTTTAAATAAAAACAAGCCAGTTGCTGTCTGGGGAGCAATACAATCCGTTTAACACTCGACACCCAGCGGTCTGCAGCTCTTTACTGAATCAACTAAACCCACAATAACACTCTTACGCTCCTTGAACTGTGATGGCTGAAATCATCAAATTAAAAAGTCTTAGTGGAGAAGGGATTTGAGACGTGAGAATCTGTATCCGCATGTTCTTCTGAATGCTAAAGAAGTTTAAAGGCCACTGAAAAAGCCTACAGGGCTTATAGTCTAACAAGCAGATGAAAGAAAGAGGAACGTGCTCGTATTCCATGTTGGGGCTTGTTCTCACGATGTCCGGTACGGACATCTGGAGTCCGGTACGGACATCTGGAGTCCGGTACGGACATCTGGTCTCAGGTCAGTTAATGTCTCCGTCTTCTGTTTCCGTCACCAGGTTGAATCCAACAAAAGTTCCATCTGCGAAGGCGCCCTGCTTTTCCTCTACACCGGAGATTTCTATCTTAATATCAAGTTCCAGGATGACAGCACCCGGCGAGAGCTGCCTTTGTCCTGGTTTACTCTGCCCAGTGTGCACATCAGAGCCCAGGACGCTCCTCTGCAGGCTGGGGCCTAAGCCCCGGGTCGTGGGCCCCCGGTTCCGGCTCCCGGGTCCCAGGGTCCGGCTCCCGGCTCCCGGCTCCCGGCTCCGGCTCCCGGCTCCCGGCTCCGGCTCCCGGCACCCAGCTCCGGCTCCGGCCCCTGGCTCCGGGTCCGGGTCCGGCACCCAGCTCCCGGCTCCGGCTCCCGGCACCCAGCTCCGGTTCCGGCCCCCGGCTCCCGGCCCCCGGCTCCCGGAGCCATGCAAATATAAAGGCTGAATGAATTGAATTACATGTAAATATAAATTTTCCAAAGATGACCTGGTTGTTTGGTGAATAAACAGACGGGTGTATGCGAGGCAGAGTTCTTGAAGCTTCGGGTTGTTGAGGTGTAATAAAAGTATATAAACGTTGTTGCAGGGGAGGAAATGAACTCCCACTAACTTCTACGAGCTGTAACTCTCTTCAGGGCTTTAACAGACGTTTGTCTGTAAACTTCTCCACGAACGGCTCCAGTATAACGAGCTGGACCTGCTGGATTACGTAAAAATGTCACCTGTTCAGCGGGTTGGTTTATTTAGCAGCCTAACGGGAAAACAACAACTCACGTTTTGAATTCTGCTCGTCCTCTATTTGTTCCACATACTTTTACTGTCTTTGATCTGCTGATGACAAACATTTGCTGTAAATAAATGGTGAAAAAAGCAGCTTTTGCTCCTGATTTAACATGTTTTCATTCACCTGTCCTCGCTTTTGCACTCGTTTCTGGCCACATCGAGGACCTTCTGGTTCTCCAGATATTTTACTTGTTGATGCCGTTGGAAATATCCGGAGCTCCGTCCTGGGATTGTCGAGCATCAACACTAATATTGGCTTTTATTGATTATTTTGAGGACTCAACCCCTGTCTAAAAACCTTTTGTAATTTCAATTTTGAGCATTTTCAATTACTTTTATTTATCTTTTTTTAAACTATATTTAACTGGAAATTGTTCAAAAACATGTCGGATGAACACAGATCACGTTCATTTATCATTTTGAAGTTTCTGTCATAAGCTTATTTTAAATGGCAGAAAAAGACTGGAAAAGTTGGGAAATGCTTAAAAAATTAGCTGCTACTGAGACGACTCAAATACATCCAAGATCCTCTGATTCCGGCCTTACTGATTGTTTCGGGATGATCTCGGATGTGGAGATGTGCCTTTTTTTGTAAACAAGCATCAAATGACATCATGTCTCTTTATTTTCATGTCATGTGCGTTTTTATGAATTTTTTGTAACAAACGTCGTCACAAGGACGATACCTTGAGTGATTTCTGCAGACATGGATGAGCGGTGGAAACCAGTCCTGCCTGACGTTCTACGCCTCAAACGGTTGCAGAAGACACTGATGTCTGTCGGGCCGGAGGGTCACCTCTGGATTCCTTTAATGGGTCACATTTTACTGACATTTCAGGAGCCACTTAATGATGTCACACCCACAGATCTCTGTTACTTCTTATTGGTCAGTGACAATAAACCAGGTCTAAAGCAAAACGTCCACCAGTTAGGGGCCTCATCTGTACTCACCACTGCCAGGTTCTTTTTCCTGGACCAGATTCTATTATTTGCTGAACTCCACTACTTTTTGCACATACTGACCAATGAGAGGTAAAAACTCCCCTTTAAGAGGAAGAAACCTTGATCAGGACCTGGATCATTAGGGGGGTTCCTCCTGCGAGGATACTTTTAACCAATAACTGTGGACTGATCTGGGGAAAGAAAGAAGAAGAGGCCTTTGCAATATCATCTAATCCCTTCCTAAGGTGTCTGGGACCAAAAACAACCTCTTGTTTTATCAAAAGTTAAGAGCAAAGAAATGGTGGACATCCAGTCCTTGATGTCCTTAGGACACATTTGAAGTTTGTCTGATGGTTCTGTTTCATCTTCATAGACAGATAAAGCTGCGTATCATCAGCATAACAATGAACATTAATGCCGTGGTTCCGGATAATACTTCCCAAGGGCTGCATGTATAAACTGAACAGGATTGGCCCTAGAACTGAACCCTGCGGGACACCATAGCAGACCCTCGTCTGTACGGAAGAAACCTCATGAACATGAACAAACTGGAATCTATCAGACAGATCTGATTTAAACCAATCTAGAGCTGTCCCTTTAATCCCAACAACATACTCTAGTCTCTGCAGTAAAATGCTGTGATCTATGGTATCAAAAGCAGCATTGACACTTTCAGTCCGTCGTAACATCTCTTGCTCTGTGTAGATTGGTTTGACTGTAAAGCCTGTGAGATTTATATTAAAGTTATGAGCGTCTCCAAACGAGAGAAATGAGTAACGGTAACCAGAAACACAATTGAAACAAAGACAATTTGGAATTAATCCTAAAATTTCTTACGTTCATATGTGACCTGCTGCCTGTGTACTGTCTGAGCTTAACAACTTGCAGATCTTTATCTTTTCTGTTTTTCCTGACTCACAGGAAGTTAACCAGCAACACCCGTTAACTGTGGAAAAGACTTGCTAAATGAGCAGTAGCTCAGGAAAAGCAGTGGGATGTGATGCCGTAGATAATCTGACGGAGCAGCTTGTATCCTTCCTGATTGGCCGTTAATGACAGCATTAAGGAGCACTTTTCACAGATTCAATCTGCTTGCCTGTGAAAAAAGACACTATAATTGAGTTTGGATTTATGTAAAGCCATGAAAATGAGTCTGTAGGTCAGTGTCAGTGTTCACTTGTGTGATCCTAAAGTGAGAAGGATGAAAACAGCAAAGAAATCCCAGCAGCTGGGTGGATGTTCTGAATCTGACAAAACCCCGTGTCCGGTCATGCTCGGGGACAATGTTTCTTCTGTAAGGAAATGTCTTCATCTATTTACAGAGATTTTTGTTAATATTGACAGTAATACAGTATGTCCGTTATGGCTTTTTTTCTTTAATGCTACGCCAACCAAAAGCAGCCAGACTTCTTCATTCAAGTAAAAGAAAAAGCAAAACGATTAAACCCTGAAAGGAAATTGTTATAGAGAGCTTGTTTTATATCAACATTTTTAATTTGTAAGTTACTTAAGATTAGGAGCAAAACCACTGATGTTACAGCACTACATCACACACCAGCAACAATGCAGCAAGCTCCCAGAGCTCCAGTAAACATCATGACAGAGGACACCAGGAGACCCTGGAAGGTTAAGATGGAAAAGAAAAGGGCTGAATCGGGCTCAATTAGGTTGAATCGGGCTCAATTAGGTTGAATCGGGCTCAATTAGGTTGAATCGGGCTGAATCGGGCTGCATTCGGCTGAATTGGGCCCAACTGCATCAGCCCTGGAATATGGACCCATGCAGTTCTTTGAATTACGCTCCAGGTGAAGCGGCCTTCCCTACCTTTTGCCTTCGAGGCCAACCTGGAAGGTCCTGGACAGTCCCACTGCTGCTGCCAGCGGCCGCTGCTCCTGATCCGCTTCACCAAGGTGAGACTCAGCTGCAGCATCTGAGCTTGTCTGAACTCCAGCTGTGGCAGAGAGAATCAGAACAAAGTCAAGTTAGGTAACGTGGCCTAAACTAAGCAGCTAGAACTGTGGTAACTGAAGTAAGATGGGCGTGTCCCACCGGCCTGCCAGGCGTCTTCGTTCCGCCCACTCATGTTTATGCCGTCTGTGGTGTGCATGTTCCCCGAGAGCATGCTTGCAGTTATGTTGGCGTCACAGAGATGTTTCCCGACACCGAGTGGAAACATCAACATGGCCACGTTCTGACGTGGGCGTGGCCTAAGCTGATGTCAGTGGCGGTTCAGCCGTGGACCTTCTGTGGAGTCCTTCTGGTTACCTAAAGTCTCTGTTTCATTCTGGGCCGTGTTTGATCCTGAGCTCTTAAACGACAGACTTTAAGTCTCCCCTCGTGTCGCGGGAATCGCGGGTTCATTTCAATTCCTTGCGTGCGTAAGGAATCGTGGTCAGCGTACTTGTCGCTGAACCTACGTCACTGTGGACAGCGAAGGACTTTCCATTCTGTCCTATGCTGTCTTTAAAGCTCCTCGCTCCCATCAGAGAATGTGACACCAGTCATAAACTGCAACTCCAGATGAAAACGGTCTAATTAGAGGCCCATGCCCTCCACGACAAACTTCGGGAGTTCAACAGCAAGTATTCAAACTTGATAATAATAAGATAACTGTCTTATTTTCTTCATCAACAACCTGAACAGTGAAGTGACCTTCTCAGATCCGCGGAGCCCCAGAGCAGAATTAAGGCATCGTCTTTGAGTTTAAATGAGTTTTTTCTTTTAATCAGATATCTCCACTGCATTAACCTCCCAGCTTCATTACCTTGCAGCACATGCAGCACACCAGTCATTCTGATCTTAATCGGCCTCACAATCGTCCATCAATCTGTGCCAGAGCACTTCCTGTCTGCCTGATATTAGTTAGTTACACCAGAGAGGAAAATGTGTTATAATAGTAAACAAGAGCTTTTAATCAGAGGCAAACAACTGCCAGAGCTCGGCTGACGACGGTGTGATGCAAGTCTCCATGAAATCATTCATGCAAATGAATCTCCACGAAGCCCGAGAGATCAATGGAATCTTTTTCTGTTCCCTGTCAGAACCAAACACTGACTTGTGTCAGTTCTGCATAACTGCTGCTTTGATATGCAAAAACCAGAAGGACAGGTGCAGCGCAGATTAAGGTTCCTGCTGGACAAAGAGCAGCGCTTCGACACCTGCAGAGCTCTTTCACACCTCCGGCACTGCAGAGGGAACCTGCATGACAAACGTCCTTCTCTGCATGCTCGCTGATCTACTGACTTCCTGACTTAATTATAACACTATCTGCCAGCGCACACAAGGAACAAACCCATCCTGAAGTCCTCCTCCAACCTGTGGAGGTGTGACTGCACCTCATGAAAGGGCCTCTCCCAGTCGCCTTCGAATGAAGGACAACCTTCGTCCACCTTGTCCATGAATCTTGTGAGTCAGAGTATTCATTTTGATTTCGACGTAAAAGCGGATTTATGTGGCTTCTTACCATGAAATCACAGCAATAAGCGTCATTCTTGTGACGTTCTCCTGACAGACTCACTTCCCCATCCCAGCAGCTGAAAGTCCTTCACGTTATTAGTTTCAGAATGTGAAACTGATTTCCTTGATGAATGTGATCAATCAACTAAATCCGAATAACAAATACATATTATGTGCTTAACCTGATGAACTAAGACATGCTGCAGGCCTAGTAAACAGGGACAATGTAAATGAACTTTTGTGAAGGGAATTCTTTCAGGACCTCTGGATCAGGAATTCTGGATCTTGTCTCTTTCCAGAACTGCTCCAGGAATGGCACATTTACAGGATGCTGTGAACGGCTCTCTGGAGCTCATTGCACAGCATCTGTATGGGGTTCAGGTCTGGACTCTGGAGCCCTGCACAAGCTGGGTTTTCTTCTTTCCAAGTTGTTCCGTGGCGGATTTACTTCCATGTTCAGGCTGATTGTCCTGCTGCCGTCAGTTGGGGGACACATGCCTTGAGGCAGATTGTATTTCTCAGCAGGTCTGTGAACACCTCGCCTCCTGGTGGAAGGTGCGAGGCGGTGGCTGCAGAGCCGGAGGTCCGGGCTGCTCTGCCCGGACTTCTGCCCCCAGCGGAGCTCAGAGCTGAAGTTAATGCGTGATAAAAGGTGGACTTACTTAGACGGCGTTATTCGACTGTTTTTAGCTATTTCAAATTTATCTTGTGTATTCTGTGTTTTGAGATGAGTTTTCTGTGAATTGCTGCAGTACAAGTAATGAGAATTGAATTGAATTGAGCTGAATAATTATTCCACAATTATAATTAAACATCAGTGTGGCTGCTTTTTATCAGAGGACAGCCTTAACTACATGGCGTGTCAGAGGCGTGTGAATGACATCGCCTGTCTTCGTATAATAAACCTAAAACAGAGAACTTGTCAGCTTTAGATGGGTTTGACATTATCTCTTAAAAGTGAACCCAAATGAGTATTTCAAGCTTCCCACATTAGTGTTCTGCAATTATCCAGCATTGTGTTTAGAGTGCTGCCCCGCGACCCCCTGATGACCCCTGATGACCCCCTGATGACCCCTGATGACCCCCTGATGACCCCTGATGACCCCCTGATGACCCCTGATGACCCCTGATGACCCCCTGATGACCCCCTGATGACCCCTGATGACCCCTGATGACCCCCTGATGACCCCTGATGACCCCTGATGACCCCTGATGACCCCTGATGACCCCCTGATGACCCCTGATGACCCCTGATGACCCCCTGATGACCCCCTGATTACCCCTGATGACCCCTGATGACCCCTGATGACCCCTGATGACCCCGGCCCACGAACCCTTTTTTTCTTTCCATGTCCCCGTTTAGATGTTGGTTAGTATCATTGTATTCTGTGTATATGTCCATTTCACGCAGCCTCCCAGCAGTTTGCGAACGGTATGAAGAACTACTGTTGGTGCTGCTGCTCTGGATGCGTTTATGGTGTTTGACTGTCTTGATTCAGTTAAAACGTATAATTACGTCTGGCAACTGTTGCAAGTGTTTCGTTTGGTCGGTTGTACTCCAAACAGAGATGATCACTGTTTCAGGACAGATCTCTTCATGGCTCATTTCTCTGCTGTCAGTTGAGATCAAATCTAGAGGAATTCTGCACTCATGCAGCGTCCACTGAGGCTGTCCTTGAGTCTGTCCAGGCCCGGTTGGCGAACAGAGATTTCATGAGAGTCCTCTGTGTCATCGCCACAGAGACTAATGTGGACAGTGGACATTAACAGACTTTACTGCCTGACTGTTTCAAGAGATGCATCAGAAGTTTAGATGTTTGAGCTATGATCCATCAAAACCTGAAACGTCCTTTGTGAGCTGTACAGAAGAGGAAATGGAATTAGTGCTTTAATGAAGACTAATAAGGTCAACGTAAGACATAATCAGTGATGTAGAAGTTCATAAACACTTTCTGCTCTGGTCAGTGAGGTCAACGTGAACTTGGAGTTAGATTTCTTCTACATGCCTCTTAAGATGTAACGCGACAGAAAATACGAACTTCTGGGAGAGTTCGAACCCCCTGAATTAATATATTCATTTAGTTCTTTTTATGTCACTCAACATATTACCTGCTTGCTGTTTTTCTTAAAAAAGAAGAATAAACTATAGTGCTGTGTTTGTAGGAAAGAAATATATAAAAATGATTAAACATACAAATAGATGGCACATTTCAAAACATTAGCTCTGTTATAAAGATTCTGCTGGATGCTATTTATGGACCTCATTAGTACTTTAAAGTAAATAGTTTAATTTCTAAAACAAATCTTAAAAACATGTGCACTTATAAGTGTAAGATTGTAACCAAACCTGTAGGCATCTGTTGAAAATAAAAGTCGTTCCCCTTGTTTTGTGACGGATTATTCCACCGTGACTTGACTTAAACATGAAAGTCCGTCTGCATGCTGATGACGACCCTTCGTTTCAACCAGGTGACCTGCAGGACAGCGGTCCGCGGACTAGTGTGGAAGAGCCCTGCAATAGACTGCAATGCAGCTGTCACTCAAAAAAACACGCCCCCAAGTATACATTCATTTGTGGCTTTATATATTTTTTACCTGATAAAGTACATTAAAATGTACTGCTGGTACATTTTTGTACCAAGCTGTAAATAGCAGGCAGAAAAAATAGGGCGGCTTTAACTGGAAGTTGTTTGATGGGAAAACGTGCAGCAGAGTGAGTGACGGGCCGGGATTTGAACCCGGCCGCGTGCATGACAACCACCACAGCCTCTGAACATGGTGCGCGTGCTCAACCCAGCGAGCCACACGGCACCCCGAGCTTATTTGTTCCTGTTGCAAAGTTGTACACTTTAGCCCTGTGGCGATTACGTCACTCCTGGGGTCAAGCCCTCGAGGTCAAGCCCTCGAGGTCAAGCCCTCGAGGTCAAGCCCTCGAGGTCAAGCCCTCGAGGTCATTCCAGGAACAGCACGTTTTGCTTTCCAGTTGGAGACGTGCAGGAAGCTGATGCAGGTCTGGCTGTCCACAAACTTACATAGAAGACTGAAGCACATTGGCTGATTTCAGACACAACAGGACAGTCGCTTGTGAACTGTAAGAGTACTTTAGTAGAGATTAAGTACTTGTTACCTTGACTTGGATAAACGTAATTCCGACTTGTTACTGATAAAATACATCATGATCGTGAAGGGCGGAGCAACTGCCAGGTCAAACTTGATTTGCTGTTACAGTATTTGGAATGACAACCAGCGACTACAAGCAACGACAAAGCTGTTTAAAGCTCATGTTGCTTCCGTTTATATTGTGATTTAACAGAGCAATCATGATTACAGATATATCAGAAATGAATCAAATTAAAGTTAGTTACCAGTTTCCATTTCATTCTTCCGAGTCTTCCTCAGAGCGCGCGCTTTTTACCTGCCGTTGTTTATGTAATAATTGATCAGGGTCATGTTCTAGTTCATGTTCTGGTCTCTGGGAAGATCCTGGCGACAACTAGTGTTGTAATAGACGCTATATAAATAAAACTGAATTGAATTGAATTGCGTGTTACATGTGTCTGTGTATGCAGCACGGTGGCTTAGTGGTCAGCACTGCTGCTCACAGCAAGAAGGTTCCTGGTTCGATTCCCGGCCCGGTGGGTCTTTCTGTGTGGAGTTTGCATGTTCTCCCCGTGCTTGCGTAGGTTCCCTCCGGGTACTCCGGCTTCCTCCCACAGTCATCACACTAAATTGCCCGTAGGTGTGAATGTGAGTCTGCATGTTTGTCTGTCTGTCTGTCTATGTGGCCCTGCGATGGAATGGCGACCTGTCCAGGTGGACCCCTGCCTTTCGCCTACTATGCGTCGGGATAGGCTCCGATGGACCCCCGTGACCCGGAGACGGATTAAGCGGATTAATGGATGGATGGATGTGTGTGGGGGTCTTAAGGGTGGGTGGGCTGTGACTTCATGGCTTTGGCGGGACTCCGCGGGCCGGCTGGCGCGGAATGTTCGGGGAAACCACAGACGTGTCCACCTGAGTCCAAGTATCCATCACTTCCTTCATGCCACGAGTGGGAGGAGTGGAAGGGTTGAGGGCTGTGAGGAGGGCGCAGTCATGTGTGTCCCGGGTTTAAGGTTTGGAGGAACAGGCACAAACTCAGGCCACAATTCGAATGAGTCGTGACACTTGGAGACGGAAAAACACGGACAGGAGGAGCGACGCCCACTGATCAGTGTCTGGAGTTGTAGAGATAAATTGTGCAGCCTTTAAAATAAGAACAGTTCGTGACAGCGTGGAAGCGAGGACAAAAACAGTTTTTCCTTCTTCTTTTCCCCCACAGCAGACAGTTGGAAGGTTTGCAGTGTACCTGGGTGTGCTCAGCGCAGCGCAACATGTGTGCCACTGCGGGCACCGAGCGCGCGCTCATCTCTCTGTTTTGTATTCCTACTGTAAAGTACATTTTCCTCCGATTCCAGCTTACATATCCTGAAAAAAACATCTCCACTTGAGGGAATCTATTTGCGCTACAGGGACCTGTTGTTGGCGAACACACTCGCTATCTTTTTGGAGTATTTTTTGCTTTAAAAAAAAAAGCAACCAGCTGATGGAGGAATTTCACAAGAAATGCAAAGAAACAATGGTTATTTGTCACGAAGCCCTGCGCATTTTGCGGGTAGCTTTCCCCTCAGCTGATGTTCCGCTCCGTTACTCCGTGACCCTCCCATCATGAGCGACTCAGCACATTTCACGTGAGGATGCTTCATGTTTGCGAGGTTGAATTCACAGATTTTTCTGGCAGTATTTTTTTTCTTTGCGGTTAATAGAAAATGGCAGCTAAAAGCATACCGAATTCAGATATGGTTACAGTGAAAATATTTTTTTGAAACTTGAAGACATGCCGGACATGTCCAGCTGTAGGACATTTTAATCACACCAGAGACAAAGTTATAGTGGAGCCTCAAAGAAGAAAAAAGGTGGGGGAAAAAAAAATCTCTCAACGGTAATTTATCAAGTTGGAAGCTTCATTTCAGGGTTGGTTTGAGGGGAACAGACCAACAGGAGACCTCGGAAGCTGCTTGTTGATGGCACTGCGCACAGGGAGGACTTGGTT
>CM026217.1:706977-741977 GCA_014839995.1 Xenentodon cancila | reverse complement strand
GGGGATCCCAAGACGTTCCCAGCCGAGAGACACAGTCCCTCTACGTGTTCTGGGTCTTCCCTGGAGTTTAATCCCAGTGGGACATGGCCAGAAGACCTCACCAGGGAGGCGTCCAGGAGGCATCCCCACCAGATGCCAGAGCCACCTCATCTGCCTCCTCTCAAAATGGAGGAGCAGCAGCTCTACTGTGAGCTTCTCCCCTCTCTAAGGGAGGGCGCTTGTTCACCCTGCAGAGGAAACTTATTTCCACCACTTGCATCCACAGTCTTGTTCAATTGGTCAGTTTTACCGGTCTCAATGACATTCTTTGAGAAACTTCATGGATTCTCAATCAAAATTTAAGTAAATTCTAGTCTGGATTTTGTTTCCTCGTTCTTTTTTTTTAAACTGGCCAAAGTAACTTTGAATTCCTGTGAAAGTGAAGTACTGTCCCAGGCCAATCCTACAACTGTGTATTGCTCCATGACAACATGTCACACATCAGTAATGATCACAAGAGAGGAGACTAAGAGACCCTAGAAAGTAATGATGCAAAAGAAAATGAAGATGAGAGGCTGGACAAGAGCAAATCTCAGTAGTGTTGTAAAAGTGACTTTACCTTCTGCATTTATGGGGGGACTTGCTGTGTTAAAAAGGACTAGAGTTTCTTTGTGCCACTTTCAAAGAAGATGTGACGTACTTTGACTTTGGAGTTGAGTTTGAATGTCTTTGGAAGTTTTTTGGCTCTTTGTCAGTCAAGCACGCTATCCTTCTAATCATCCTGCTGTTGCATTTCCTCCTACAGTCACATCATTGGAGGTGGCTACAGTCCAATGGGCCTTATACTTCTTAATTATATTTGCAGCTGTAGTCACAGGACAATGAAACTGCTTGGAAATGGTTTTGTAATCTTTATGATTAACATGCATATGTATAATTTCCTTTCTGATCTCCTCAGACAATGCTCTGCTTCTGTTGTCTCTGGTCCATGTTCAGTGTGGTGAACACATCATATCAAACTATACAGTAGAGTTTTCTCTCTTTAAGTGGACTGAAATGTTGAGTAAAATCTTGAAATGTCCTGTGATACTAATTAAGTTTAAATGAGTGTTTGCAGTAATGTGGACTCTCTAGTGGTTTGTTGCAGGGAGGAGGGAGGTGAGCCTCTACCAATTAATCTCTTGTATGTACTGATCAAAATAACCAGATTGGAGACATACATAGGTGAAATGTATTTTCTCTGCAGCATGGCTGGACAAACGCTGAAGTCATGGAGAAGAGTTTAGTCATTCCTTGTCTGGCAATGCCTCCGTATTCCTCTGTAGAAGCGTTCTAGTTTGGCTATTTTTTCTATTTTGATCTCTACCTGTCCTGTTCCCAAAGATACTGCTGTAAACCAACTAAACACGGACTCATTATTGATCCCCAGCAATTCAAATTCAATTCAAATTAATTTTATTTATATATTACAACACATTTAGGAATTTATACAAAAGTAATAAAATTTTGAATTGGATTCTAAATTTTCCGGGGAGCCGATGGAGGGAAGCTAAAACTGGAGAGACGTGGTCTCTTGTTGATTCCTGTCAGCACTCGCGCTGCTGCATTTTGGATCAGCTGGAGGATCTTCAGAGAATTACTTGGACATCCAGCCAACAACACGTTACAGTAATCTGGTCTAGAAGATACGAACGCATAAATTAGTTTTCCAGCATCACGCTGCAAGAGGATGCTCCTAATCTTTGCGATATTACAGAGGTGGAAAAACGCAGTTTTACAAACCTGATTAATCTGCTGTTTAAATGACAAATCCTGATCGAATATAACTCCAAGGTTTCTCACAGTTTTACTGGAGGCCATCACAACACCATCTAATCCCTTCCTGAGGTGTTTGGACCACAAACAACAACCTCTGTTTCATCAGAATTTAGGAGCAAAAGATTTCTGGACATCCAGTCCTTGATGTCCTTAAGACACATCCGAAGTTTGTCTGATGGTTCTGTTTCATCTTCATAGACAGATACAGCTGCGTATCATCAGCATAACAATGGACATTAATGCCGTGGTTCCGGATAAAACTTCCCAAGGGCTGCATGTATAAACTGAACAGGATTGGCCCTAGCACTGAACCCTGCGGGACACCATAGCAGACCCTCATCTGTAGTGAAGAAACCTCATGAACATGAACAAACTGGAATCTATCAGACAGATATGATTTAAACCCAACCTAGAGCTGTCCCTTTAATCCCAACAACATACTCTAGTCTCTGCAGTAAAATGCTGTGATCTGTAGTATCAAAAGCAGCGCTGAGGTCCAGCAGAACCAGTGTGGACACTAACCCATTATCTGAGGTCCAGCAGAACCAGTATGGACTCTAATCCATTATCTGAGGTCCAGTAGAACCAGTATGGACTCTAATCCATCATCTGAGGTCCAGCAGAACCAGTATGGACTCTAATCCATCATCTGAGGTCCATCAGAACCAGCATGGACACTAACCCATTATCTGAGGCCATAAGAAGGTCATTGGAGACTGGAACCAGTGCTGTTTCTGTGCTATGATGCATCTGAACCCTGACTGAAAAACTTCAAATAGATCATTTCTATACAAATGGTCACACAGCTGCTGCAACGACCTTTTCCAGAATTTTAGAGATAAATGGAAGGTTGGAAATCTGTCGACAATTATCTAAAATGTCTGGATCAAGAGAGGGTTTTTTAAGTAATGGTTTGATTACTGTAACTTTAAAAACCTGTGGCACATATCCCAAGACTAAGGACAAGTTGATCTGGTCCAGTATTGTCGCACCAATAAGAGAGAAAACATTTTTGAGTAGTCGAGTTGGGATGATTTATTGAAGACTGAGGTCAGCTCAGGGAGGTCTACAAGAACCAAACAGTCTAGAGTCAGGTCAGGAAGCTCTACAGGAACCAAACAGTCT
Organism: Xenentodon cancila; assembly: GCA_014839995.1. NCBI lineage: Eukaryota > Metazoa > Chordata > Actinopteri > Beloniformes > Belonidae > Xenentodon > Xenentodon cancila. The sequence goes on along the minus strand of CM026217.1, from coordinate 739,055 downwards.
AGAGTCAGCTCAAGGAGGTCTACAAGAACCAAACAGTCTAGAGTCAGGTCAGGGAGGTCTACAGTAACCAAACAGTCTAGAGTCAGCTCAGGGAGGTCTACAAGAACCAAACAGTCTAGAGTCAGGTCAGGGAGATCTACAGGAACCAGACAATCTAGAGTCAGGTCAGGGAGGTCTACAGGAACCAGACAATCTAGAGTCAGGTCAGAACCTAAGGGAGTTGCCGAAGTTGAAGAAATGCCCACAGCCACTGCCAGGTGGTTCTGGCCGATTTCCTCTCTAGTTCTGACAATTTTAGTACTAAAGAAGCTCATAAAGTCTTCACTACTGAGAGCTGCAGGGATGCACGGCTCAACAGAGTTGTGGCTCTTTGTCAGCCTGGCTACAGTGCTGAACAGAAAACGTGGGTTATTTTTATTATCCTCTATTAACACTGAATAATAGGCTGTTCTAGCTTTGCGAATAATGGATAATGACATTACAATTTCTTTGTTGTAAAAAAGTACTGATACACATGAGTTTCGTCGATGGTCTGTCCTGGTGGTATCCAATATCACTGACTTTATTAACTGCTCCCCCTGTCAACTTTAATGCGTAAAATACAATGCCGGACGCATCGGTCATGACACATTGGATTTCTGAAAAGTGTTACTTTTTCCTCAGTTCAGTATTAAACTACTGGTTAGAAGTGATGATGGCTGGCCATTGGCTGAGTCAACTAGCAATCAAAAGGCTACATCTCATATGATAAATAATTTGTTTATATAAATTCACCTGATGTGGTTCAGAAGCATAAACCCCTCGGAAATGTGAGAAGAAACTACACAAATCAAAGTGTTTTTTTTAACCAGGCTGTAAACATGTACATTAAAAAACAGTTTAAAAACTAGGAAGAAGATGGATGGATGGAGATACAAAAAGAGGAAAGAATACAGAGTGAGAAAAGAGCCCAGTGCATCATGGGATGTCCCTCAGCAGTCGAACCCTACAGAAGTACAACTGCAGGGATGGTTCACGGCGCCCGAAGCAGCGTAACTACTGACGTCATCAAAAAGAAAACTTTAAATAAAAGTACATTTAAGTAGATCCCTTGCTGCTGTATATGGTTTCTTTTCCAAAACAACAATGGTAAAATCAGTTGCATTTTAATATTTAGACCCAAACCAGCCATACAATGATTGTCAGTCTTAAATTAAAGTCTCAGCCTTTGAAAAAAATAAAATTTAACCACATCAACATAATAATCATTTTCACTTGTGATCATCTGCACACTGAAGAGCAGCTTGACTTCTCTCTGAATGTAGTTTGTGCAGAGCAGAAGATTAAAGGATCACTTCCCACCTGTAACCAACTCCAGATCAGCCTCAATCAATCTGTTGGACCATCTGCAAAAGTCTTAGTTGCTCTGAATTAAGATCAAAATTAGAGCAAAGTTAGTATGGAATCTGGTGCATCAGCACTCCATTAGACTCAATATAAAATTTAAATATCAAAATAAAAACTGAACTATAAACTTATATATAAAATAAAATTCAGAGAGAAACTGATAAATATATACACACGTCCAATATGAAATATGTTTATATGCAACAACAGAGGTGAAACTGTTCAGGATTGGATGCAAATACATGAATATGATGTACAGTCTCCATTCCAAGTCCTGTCAAACAGCCCTAACAAAGGCTCATTTAGCCAGTCGAGGAATGGAAGAAATAAGTAGGTGTACATTAGGTTTTAAACATTGTTCTTTACATTTTCTCAATAACAGATCAGTCTTATAACAGTGCACTAGCTGACTCCGCCCCCCTAAAACCAGCTGGTCTTAAAGAGTCCTATAACATGTAGAAAATGCCCCTTTAGAATCTCTGGATTGTTTTGATCAACGTATGTGAGCGATTTTTCCATCATACCTCTGGAACTTGTATTCATTTTTGAATAAAAGCAGAATATGTGTTCCTTTAATTAAGATTCTGAAGCTGCACATTAACAGATGACTAAAAACACATCTGTCATCTGCAGGCAGATCCTGGTGCTGACTGTGTCTCGCTGTAAAACAACCATCCTTAACACATTCTGGGGTATCAGTGCGCAGGAGTTCCTACTCATTATTGCCATAACTCAGTCAACTGCAAGACAGCCACAACAACAAAGATGTGGTGGTGGAGCCCCAGCTGAGATGAAGTTAGCACATGTCAGAACATGAGGCCGGTCCCTGCCATGATCCACCTGGAAGCACCAGGCCCAGGTCCCGTTCTGACTGACCTGGGACATGGCATTATTTATTCCTCGTGATTAATTGCACCAAATGTAACACTTAGTGATGAAAGCATGTGGTGAGGCTGAGGCGTTCTTGCTGAAAAGCAACCACAGCATGCGGTAGTGTGCATTTACACCTCTGCCTTTACTCACCACTCTGAGCTGTGTTGCCGGGAGACCGAAGGCAGCTTAAAAGCGGAAAGTCGTCCATGCTAAATGTCTGGAAATATCAACATGTGCATATACCGCAGATATGTAGAGCTCAGTATATGAATGAAGAGTGGCACAAACTTTCTTTTCAGAAGAAATGAAAACCAACCAATTAATCAAAAAGCATTTCCAAGAAGATGGTCATAGAAAAGTCAGGTTAACTTCAGCTAAACTGCAGCTTTCAGCACCCACGGCTCAAGCGTATATCCTGCTGAGCCGTTCGTCCGTACAGGACAGGCCCTGATTTACATCCAGGACCCACGACCCAAATGGACCTGTCTGAATCTCTGGACTCACCCAGGTCCAACCACTTCTGTGATATGTTGGTTGAAAACTGCTGTATTTATTTTCACTTTACCATCCACCAACACTTTGTGGAGATGGATTTAAGAACATTTTGGAGACACTGATGGAGAACTCCTCCCACTATACAAATCAGCGTTTACCCAGAACAGTAAGACCTTTCACCATCTCATGACATCATGGTGCCCCTGTAGCACTTCAGGGGGTTCTTCTCAGAGGACATTCTAGATGCTGTTGTCAGGCGGTCAAGTATCCATGCCAGTATTCTTCAACCCTGGTCCACAGGATCCAGTGTTCAGGACATTTCTGTGCTCAAACACACCTGATTAGATCACCATCAGTTCGCCACAAGAACTGAAGAAGTTCCTAGGCAACTGCTGCCTGAGGCTCAACGCAGAATAAGACTGGTAACATCCCAGCCTCCACAACATCCATCCACACACTCAAACACTCGTTTTCCTTGTTTCTTCAGTTGTTTTTTCTTTGCTAGTTGTTTATGTTTATTTTATGTTCGGTTGGAACCACGTCTGGTTTATTTTTGTAAGGTTGTAAGGTTCTGATGAATATACCGTTTGATATACCTTGGACTTGTTGCTCAGAGGCAACAAACCTAAATGTCCTTCATTTAGGTCTGTTTAATGTAGTCAGATTTTACGATCGATATATAATCAGGGATCACCAAGCTTCCAAAAAAATGGGGTAAAATATTTCTTATCCCAAAAAATCAAAAGTCATGCCAAACAGGTTAAAGCGTTGTGATTGGGATAGAAGGCAATGTCAGATGCTTTGATTTTGTGGTGCTCCACCAGTGTCTGCCGTTCTCACTGGTGAATCCATCACCTGTCCTCTGTAATTAAAGCGCTTTGTGAAGATGAGTCAGATGTCGAGTCTTTGTTCGCTCTTTTGTGCCAGTCACACTTTCCATTTTGCTGTACAGTAACTGTGGTGTCTAAACACAAGTCTTTCTGCAGGTGCACGTTTGCACTCATTCCAGTTTATGCAGCGCAGAGATGAGTCCTCTCAGAGTGGACTATCAGTTCCCATCATTCCCATCATTCCCATCATTCCCATCATTCCCATCATTTACATCATTTACATAATTTACTGTTTGACACCAAGGTGGACAAACAGGTAGGTAAACCACAACCTTCAGTTTGTTATCATTATAAATCACAGCACTTTGTTGCATAAGTGGCTGCTTATCTTTTGACTAACTGTGTTAGTTGCAAGCAATTTTCATGGATGTTAATGAAAACAAAAAATACATTATTGGAAAACATTTCAGATGATATTTAAATTGTGTGTGATTGAAATTTAAAGTGATTGTTCTGAGGGTCTACAGTCCTCCTCCAATAGATCCAAGCTGCAATGTGATACTGCACGCAGGTTAAGAGCTGCTAAAAGCACAACTTTGCCTCCACTGACCTTCTGTCTCTCGATCAGAAACGTAGTGATTGGGCTCATTGGTGGAGGAGGTTGTGGACAGTGTCTGCTGTGTGTTTAGACGTGAGTTAGGTGGGCTGGAGGTGGCAGGAGCCACACACAGATGCTGCACTTCTGCAGTGATTGACAAGAGCTACAAGTATGTTGTCAACACTGTTACGGGCAGTTCATCCCTTTGCTTTTCCTGGAAGGAAGCAGTGCTCCTCAGCCCCTCCAGCTGTGCAGCTTTGATTTCTTCATGTTCTCATTTAAGCATCAAAAAGCACAACCACGAGAGGGATCGATAAGCCTGCCCACTCACAGCCGGGTTGTCCCATTTCTGAGTATGGATTTCACAACGTCTAACAGATCACGAACACCAGATTTCATGATTTCTTTCTTCAAGCATCAGACAGTGAAAAGACTGATTTTGAATCCTGGTGATTGTTTTCCTGAAGCATCAGACTGGCCTGCATCACCGGCGTTTATGTACCCATCAGTGTCTTATGTTACCATTTAAAAGGCCTGATTAAAGCCGCTCTTCAGGTTTTTAAATGGTAAAGGACGTTTCCATGGATTAGGCGAAGCTTTTGTTGTTGGCAGGGAAACTAATTGAACAGTTTAGCTCATTTCACACGTAAGACTGCCACGAGGCCACTTTTTCTTCCCTTTAAAAGTCTAACACCAAAACCTCACAAATACATTTTTAAATGTTGCAGAATTTTTAATTTATAAGATGCCATTTAATTCAGTCACCGTGTGACTCACAGAGTTTACAAAATAGTTCCTTTAATTTGAATTTATACCAGGACAGATCTGACTGGAATATCAGGACATACTGCGATGAGTTGTAATCCACATTCATTTTACATTTACGTTTCGATTGTTGTCTGTAAATGATACATTTCCACTCAAATACATACATTCAAGTGTTTTACATGACCAAATACTTCAGAACATACCTGTATCATGTTGAAGTCTTGTATTCGTGTGTTTATGTTATAATCTGCATATTTCCTTGTGTTTCGTCTGTATGTCTTTTGCACTTTTATACAACTTTACACTTGACTCCTAACAGGGAAAACCTGAGAGCCCTTTCCTCAGTGTTGCTTGTTTAGACAGTAAACTGTCTTCTTTGTGACCTTCTGCTGTACTGTTTGTCTGTACAACTGTGTTCACCTGCTGGTTACTGCCTCATCGACATTTTTGATAGCAATATGTACTCTCTCTGTTTGAATAAGTGCTCTCATTGATCTAAATAAGAAGAGTTGTAAAGAGGTTAAGGTTCCTCTGATGCCGTCCCTCGACATCCCTGGATGTGTCCAGCTAGTTCTGTGGTTTTGTGGCTGTTCTGTAGTTCCTCATAAAGTTTCAATTCAATTCAATTTTATTCATATAGCGTCTATTACAACACAAGTTGTCTCCAGGATCTTTTCAGAGACTAGAACATGACCCCCGATCAATTATTACATAAACAACAGCAGGAAAAACTCCCCTTTAAGAGGGAAGAAACCTGGATCAGGACCTGGCTCATGAGGGGGGACCCTCCTGCCGAAGGCCAGCCGGGTAGAGCAAGAAATAAGAAAGAATAGAGACATAGAGACACCGTCAAAGGTACAAGATAGGATACATTAGTAACTATCATCAGTAGTCCAATTAGACTTCTGTGTATATGGGTGATATATGGATAGACGGTGATACAAGGGGATGAGGACTGCAGGTCGGGATGTCAGCAAGTATCCAACAGACATCCACACAGACAGGTGGAGGCAGACACTGGGATGGTCAGAGGAGGAACTGCAGGTCAGCAAGCAGCTCCTGAGGTTCTGGTCTGCAGAACATGCACAGAAGAGGAAAAGAAGGACCAGACAAGCACAACAAACTACCAGAACAATGGACCACAATTAAGTTTATGGGATACTGTTAATAACTGAGGGTTGAGGTGAAGAAGAGACAGGGAATCAGAGGAGGTGAAGGCACCACTCAGTGGATCATGTTGGTGTCCCCCTGCAGCAGGTCTACAGCAGTGTTGAAGACCAGCTGCTCTTGTCTGGTCCTGCAGCTGCAGCTGTGACCACTAGTCCTGACACACTAAAGTACTAAATGTAAATGTTTCCTGATTTTGTGCTTGTTTTTCTTAAAAAACAAACAAACATCTGTTTCTGTGCTGTCTGACTGCTTGCTGAAAAGTGATTCGAGGCGTCTACCTTAGCGATCAGTGATTATTTTAACTTCTCTAGGAGCTTGATGGAGGTCGCCACAGAGACTGATGGCAGCGTGCTCCTGTGGCGTTGATCGCCACAGGAAAGGACCTTCGTGTTTCTGACCAATCTAATCTTGAAACAGCGCTGCTCTAGTGTTACATAAGATTATCTCAGTTTTTATTAGAAGATTTGTTCAGCCTGTGATGTTGAAGTTTGTCGTTTGGTGCTCTGGATGATGTCTTAATGGCAGGAGCTGACTCCACCCCTGACAAAGGATGCCTCGCAGCCCAGAGCTACCACAGCCATCCATCACCAAGCCCTTCGCCCAGGCTGGTGGTGTTGGCCCCACCAGCGCCCCAGTTGGTGGCCTCCAGGCGAGTCACCTTCGCTTTCAGCAGTCTGCTGGTTCTGTACTTGTGATTATTCCAGGCTCAGAGCTCATCAGTCCTCAGAATCGCTGCTCGCTTGTGGGTGATGTAAGCAAAAAAACCACGAGGCGACAGCAACAGATGACGAAGCTTCTCAGGTGTAGATAATATGAATTTAAAAGGCAGAACAGATTCGATTTGCACGATTCCTAGCTTTTTCGGACTATTAAGACTTATCGCCGCCCTCCAGTATTCCTGCTATACCTTCTCTGAACAGTGCCACTGATTGAACAATATCAGCTGCACACGGTCAGCATTTTATAAGTTTGTGTGAAAATAGAAACCGCTGCCATGGAGATGAATATGTCCAATTATCTGCAGGTCTGCAGGCTGGCAAGCTCCCTCGCTCCGTCAAAGTTTCTTTGAAAATTCAAGTAAAACTGTTTGGTTGCTCCACAAGAGTGAAACACATCAGCGTACAGACATGGACATGGTGGGCTCATCTGGGCTCAAGATCTGCTCTGAAAGCCAACAGGAAGCCCCCGTTGGCTTGAGAAGAACTGGTTTTTAGGTTTCTGGAGTTAACATTAAGAACTGTTGCTCATTTTGAATATTTCATATCTTTCCTAAAAGTTGGTTCAGTGAAAAATTTGGTTTTCTAACTCCAAACTGAAAAAAAAAATGTAAATTAGACGTGGAATTTTCTTGTTGGGATAGAAAACATGAAATGAACTGGTATAACATATATAGATCATTTCTTTCATATTTTAGTGAAATATTTAACTACTACTGAAAATTTGCTGTTAATAGCAACAGGAAAATAACCAGAGCAAAAGAGTTTTGCCTTCTTACTTCAAAGTAAAATGCAGCATGATTTTAGGTTGAAGTTGGGTGGAGATGAAGATGCGAGGCTGGAGAAGTTTACTTTGAACTTACATTTGCAGTCTGTCTTTGCAAACGGGACAATTTCCCATCAAAATAAAAACAGCAAAGATCCTACCAACATCCAAAACTGGCAACAATCACAAATTACAGGCCCGTCTCTCTTCTTCCTCAGTTGTCCAAAATCCTAGAAAAACCTTTAGGAATTATTAGATTAGGAAAAAATACCGACAAACACACACTAGTCAGTATGGATCCAGATCAAACCGGTCAACATCACCAGCCGTAACTGACCTCATTGGTGTTGCTGTGGGGGGCCTGGGTTCCGGTGTTGGTGTGGGGGGCCTGGGTTCCGGTGTTGCTGTGGGGGGGCCTGGGTTCCGGTGTTGGTGTGGGGGGCTGTTCCGGTGTTGCTGTGGGGGGCCTGAGTTCTGGTGTTGCTGTGGGGGGCCTGAGTTTCGGTGTTGGTGTGGGGGGGCCTGAGTTTCGGTGTTGGTGTGGGGGCCTGAGTTCCGGTGTTGGTGTGGGGGGCCTGAGTTTCGGTGTTGGTGTGGGGGGCCTGAGTTTTGGTGTTGCTGTGGGGGGGGCCTGAGTTCCGGTGTTGCTGTGGGGGGCCTGGGTTCCGGTGTTGCTGTGGGGGGGCCTGAGTTCTGGTGTTGGTGTGGGAGGCTGTTCCGGTGTTGCTGTGGGGGGCCTGGGTTCAGGTGTTGGTGTGGGGGGGGCCTGAGTTCAGGTGTTGGTGTGGGGGGCCTGAGTTCCGGTGTTGGTGTGGGGGGCCTGGGTTCCGGTGTTGGTGTGGGGGGCTGTTCCGGTGTTGGAGTGGGGGGCATGGGTTCTGGTGTTGGTGTGGGGGACTGGGTTCCGGTGTTGCTGTGGGGGGCCTGAGTTCCGGTGTTGCTGTGGGGGGGCCTGGGTTCCGGTGTTGGTGTGGGAGGCCTGGGTTCCGGTGTTGCTGTGGGAGGCTGAGTTCCGGTGTTGCTGTGGGGGGCCTGAGTTCCGGTGTTGCTGTGGGGGGGCCTGGGTTCCGGTGTTGGTGTGGGAGGCTGAGTTCCGGTGTTGCTGTGGGGGGCCTGGGTTCCGGTGTTGCTGTGGGGGGCCTGGGTTCCGGTGTTGGTGTGGGAGGCTGAGTTCCGGTGTTGCTGTGGGAGGCCTGGGTTCTGGTGTTGCTGTGGGGGGCCTGGGTTCCGGTGTTGCTGTGGGGGGCCTGGGTTCCGGTGTTTGCTGTGGGGGGCCTGGTTCTGGTGTTGGTGTGGGAGGCTGAGTTCTGGTGTTGCTGTGGGGGGTCTGGGTTCTGGTGTTGGTGTGGGAGGCTGTTCCGGTGTTGCTGTGGGGGGCCTGGGTTCCGGTGTTGCTGTGGGGGGCCTGGGTTCTGGTGTTGGTGTGGGAGGCTGAGTTCCGGTGTTGCTGTGGGGGGCCTGGGTTCCGGTGTTGCTGTGGGGGGCCTGGGTTCTGGTGTTGGTGTGGGAGGCCTGGGTTCCGGTGTTGGTGTGGGAGGCCTGGGTTCCGGTGTTGGTGTGGGAGGCCTGGGTTCCGGTGTTGCTGTGGGGGGGCCTGGGTTCCGGTGTTGGTGTGGGGGGCCTGGGTTCTGGTGTTGGTGTGGGAGGCTGAGTTCCGGTGTTGCTGTGGGGGGCCTGGGTTCTGGTGTTGCTGTGGGGGGTCTGGGTTCTGGTGTTGGTGTGGGGGACTGGGTTCCGGTGTTGCTGTGGGGGGCCTGGGTTCTGGTGTTGCTGTGGGGGGCCTGGGTTCTGGTGTTGGTGTGGGGGGCCTGGGTTCCGGTGTTGGTGTGGGGGGCTGGGTTCCGGTGTTGCTGTGGGGGGGCCTGGGTTCTGGTGTTGGTGTGGGAGGCTGAGTTCCGGTGTTGCTGTGGGGGGCCTGGGTTCCGGTGTTGGTGGGAGGCTGAGTTCCGGTGTTGCTGTGGGGGGCCTGGGTTCCGGTGTTGGTGTGGGAGGCTGAGTTCCGGTGTTGCTGTGGGGGGCCTGGGTTCCGGTGTTGGTGTGGGAGGCTGAGTTCCGGTGTTGCTGTGGGGGGCCTGGGTTCTGGTGTTGGTGTGGGAGGCCTGGGTTCCGGTGTTGGTGTGGCGGGCCTGGGTTCCGGTGTTGCTGTGGGGGGCTGAGTTCCGGTGTTGCTGTGGGGGGCCTGGGTTCTGGTGTTGCTGTGGGGGGCCTGGGTTCTGGTGTTGGTGTGGGAGGCCTGGGTTCCGGTGTTGGTGTGGGGGGCCTGGGTTCCGGTGTTGGTGTGGCGGGCCTGGGTTCCGGTGTTGCTGTGGGGGGCTGAGTTCCAGTGTTGCTGTGGGGGGCCTGGGTTCCGGTGTTGCTGTGGGGGGCCTGGGTTCCGGTGTTGGTGTGGGGGGCCTGGGTTCCGGTGTTGGTGTGGGAGGCCTGAGTTCCGGTGTTGCTGTGGGGGGGCCTGGGTTCCGGTGTTGGTGTGGGGGGCCTGGGTTCCGGTGTTGGTGTGGGAGGCCTGGGTTCCGGTGTTGGTGTGGGAGGCCTGGGTTCCGGTGTTGCTGTGGGGGGGGCCTGGGTTCCGGTGTTGGTGTGGGAGGCTGAGTTCCGGTGTTGGTGTGGGAGGCTGAGTTCCGGTGTTGGTGTGGGAGGCCTGGGTTCCGGTGTTGGTGTGGGGGGCTGAGTTCCAGTGTTGCTGTGGGGGGCCTGGGTTCCGGTGTTGGTGTGGGGGGCCTGGGTTCCGGTGTTGGTGTGGGAGGCCTGAGTTCCGGTGTTGCTGTGGGGGGGCCTGGTTCCGGTGTTGGTGTGGGGGGGCCTGGGTTCCGGTGTTGGTGTGGGAGGCCTGGGTTCCGGTGTTGGTGTGGGAGGCCTGGGTTCCGGTGTTGCTGTGGGGGGGCCTGGGTTCCGGTGTTGGTGTGGGAGGCTGAGTTCCGGTGTTGGTGTGGGAGGCTGAGTTCCGGTGTTGGTGTGGGGGGCCTGGGTTCCGGTGTTGGTGTGGGAGGCCTGGGTTCCGGTGTTGGTGTGGGAGGCCTGGGTTCCGGTGTTGCTGTGGGGGGGCCTGGGTTCCGGTGTTGGTGTGGGAGGCTGAGTTCCGGTTTTGGTGTGGGAGGCTGAGTTCCGGTGTTGGTGTGGGAGGCTGAGTTCCGGTTTTGGTGTTGGAGGCTGGGTTCTGGTGTTGGTGTGTTGTCTTGTGCAGGCCAATCAGGACGGGGAACTTCCTGGTTCTGTTCTGGTTCTGTCATGGGGGTGCTGGGTGGGGGGACTGGACTTGTATGTTTGTGGAAATGTGAGTATTCATACATATATGGATAGTAATAAGTATAGTTGTATATGTGTGCTTTAATATTTATAGAAATATCTATGAGTAAGAATGTTTGTAATGGATAAGATTGTACAAGAGTGAATATAAATTAATATGGTAAATTAATGTATTTATGATCAGATTAATTCAGGGACTGAACAGTTTATATACAGCAGCATGTAACCGATCACTCAGGTATCTGCTCATTTATACTCAGGTAAATCAATATTTATTTATACAGTCTAAATTTGTAACTGTTAATATGTATAACTTCTAAGTATGTCAAGATTTTCTTAAATTATCTTAGATTATCTTAAACCATAGAAAAACATAACGAGGGTCCGTCTGAAAACATGGTTCGGAGTTTTTACTTTTCCGGCTCCTTTTCCAACATGTCAAGATGCTGCTGCTCCAAAAATGTAAATTTAAATTTCGGGTTAAGTTTGTTCAAGCATGTCTGTTACTTGATATCAAGTTCAAAATAAAGACATTTGAATTTGAATTTGTAAAAGGTGCAAAAGATTTACAAGAAGTAAACGCTCCATGATCCCTTCCAAAGTAGCTCTGCAGCAGAGCTACTGGCTTCTGCACTTAATAAAACAAGCGCACCTTTAGGCCCTGCATACATAAATTACTTTTCTGAGCCTTGGCTTGCCAGTTTTATGACATGTCTCCCATCACCTTTCATGTAATGGGATTTCCTTATAAATTATACAAAAATATGAATGCAGTTAGTTCTTTGAAATATTGATGAGCTCTTATAACATGTATGCTGAGTGATGTTGCAAGTCACATCGACATAAGCACCCATTTCAGACATTTGCGTTCATACTACATGTTGTTGAATACATGAAAAAGGCAGCTTAATGGAGAATTCTTGTTTATTTCAGGCTGAGATGAGACGAACCAAATGGATGAGATGAAAACTAGCTTGTCCTCCAAAGAGACATGAAGGAGTGGAGAATGCACAACATTAATGGGTATTTAAACTTCTGTAAGTCTGCTTTTGATTCAGAATAAGACGTAATTCATACTGGTCAAAACAACTATGTGCTCACGGCATTATATCTGAAAATGCTGCAATATAGCTGAAGGAAATCGCGGAGTCCCAGCCTGACCTCCAGGTGGTCAATTTCCAACCAACGGCAAATCATTATATTATATAAGTCTGTCAGAGAACGTCTACATGAAAATAAACCACTGCTTTTACTGCATGTGCAGTTTAAAGGAACCCTCAACCAGAACAAGTGGAAACGATTCAGTTTCACAAATTTATGAGCGTTGGGGAGACCAAGCATCCCCAAGGTACAGGTATCTATTTTACGACACACTTTCGGACTCTTAATTTACTGCATATTAATGCATAACAAGAAACGTTTTGCTGAAAAAGTAACATCATCGTGGAGGGGACACACGAGGAAAGAAATCCCTGTTCTCTGCTTGGGAGCACTTGTGTGTCTGACGTTACTAACAACTCAAAAATGTACTTTAATGCAGTGAGCGATTGAGATTTTCATGGGTTTGTGAAATCGCAGAATTATCCAGCTTCCCGTCTTTGTCTCCATCACGCAGCATTTGCATTCCCTCTGACCAAAACAAGCACATTCCAGAGAAGAGGGACTGGACCGGCCTCGAAAAGGTTCTCTGCAGTGTTTTCACTACAACACGCTCCATGAAGACTGCTGGGTGTAACGTTCGATCTCTGTATGACGTCGCTCAACCGCTGAGCCACAAACGCCACTTCAGCACTGGACTGAAGTGGAATGATTTTCTTTTTTGATAAGTTTGGTTTTATTAATAAATGAAAACGTAGGGAGGGAATTTGTTAAAAGAAAGAGCATTAAGCCATGTTTTTAAAAGCTGACACTTTTCTCACAGTTTGATGAAACGTCAGTGACATGTTTTAGTTAAAACACCACAACAAAATGATCCTTTTCAACCGTTCCACATTAGTTCATAGACGACAGTGGAGTCCACTCCCTCAGGTGTTTCTCTTTTAATTAATTTCAGGAATTAATAAAGTACTTTGGATTTGAACTGAATTGAATTTTGCAAGCAGAATTTTGGATTTGTGTCACCCATGAGAGTTCTGAGCTGAGTATCCTGCAAATCTGAAGAAATACTCAAACCTACACCAAAGCAATTGACAGGGTTGCATTATGTTGGATTTTGTTTTACTAAGCGCTTGTCAGATCTGACACTTGAATGTACAAACACAGACAATGCTATTTTTTCATAAAATGTTCCCTGTAACTGTGTGACTGAGGAGTTCTAGTGTGGATCCTCTCGCCTAATGCTCTTTAAAGCTCCTGAATCCCACTATTTCCCAGCAGAAGGGAATGATATAAGACTGTGCATCATAGATCTGACATTTATTTTCACATCCCTCCAGTGCGAGTTGCATTTGGATCCACTTCTGCTACCTGTGAGTCAGCATGACCCAACTGGAAACTACTGGGGGTTCCTGTTTGCAGCTCAACTAAAAGAAGAATTTGCATTTCATTCTACTTTTGTTCACATACGATATTCCTGGAATTGCACATTCACCATATTTTCTCCTTAAGGAACTTGAACATGACACTTGAACATGACAACATGACACACCATCAGCGGTGATGACCAGTGCTTTTCTGGTGATACCGCCTGCTGTTGATTCTCTCCTGCTCGACCCCGACAGCCTCCTTCTCTCTGCAGCTCTACGCTGCTATACACTCCCACACGGTCTTATCAGGCCCACTTTATTCCATCTGTAGAAAGAGTGGGAGTGTGTGGTCTCCTGTATGAGTTATTGCCACAGAACAGCAGCATGAAATCAGCGTCGGCGGCTCGAGCACAGTGTGTGGTCCGCTAGTGTTTCTGATACACGAGTAGTGTCTCTGATACTAAATGCAGTATTGCCGGAGGATGGATAACAAATACAGTGTCATCACACAGCAATAGCAGAATTACGTAGTTAAAAACCCAAAACAAAAACAAATAAACCAGCATGATGAGGGGCAGCATTCCCAGTGCATCTCCTGCAGTGTGCTTCATAAAATGTGCTTCAGTACAGGACCTTTCTTTGGTCTTAGCTGTAAGATAAAAAAATAAAGTGAAAGATATGCAACATGTTGCAGAGTTGAAGCAGTTCACATGCAGGTGCTCAGCTGAATATGACGGCCCACGATATGCAAATACTGGACACTGGCGTGTTAGATCAAGCAAACGTGTGATCTTTTTGGAACTGCTACTTTAATGGTAACATCAGTTCAATTCAATTCAATGCAGCTCAATTCATTTAATTTCAAACCTAAACTTTATTAATTCCTAAAGGGAAATCATATGCTGCAGTAACAGTCATTATTTAAGTCTCTATAAACACTCACTACAAATGAACCTGGTTGTGAGCAGGAAGAATCACCTGTAGAGGTCCAAAGGATCTTCTGTAGAGGTCCAAAGGATCTTCTGTAGAGGTCCAAGGATCTCCTGCAACGTCTAAAGGATCTTCTGTAAGGTCTGACGGATCTCCTGTAAGGTCTGAAGGATCTTCTGTAAAGGTCTGACGGATCTCCTGTAAAGTCTGAGGGTCTCCTGCTGAATCTGAGGGATCTCCTGCAGTAGCTTGAAGGATCTTGTCAGCTGTCTGTGTTGCTGTGGATCTGAAGAACCACTGACTGAAGACACTTGTTGAGTTATTGTGTTGTAAAGAGGATGTTTAGTGTTGTCCATTATTTTTTTCATTTCATAAAGCATCCTTCTTTGTGCATTAATTCCCAAAATGTCCAGAAAAGTTTGAAAGTTTCTTTAAGTCACTGGTTCTGATGCTGCTCCCCCATCAGATGACTGTGGGTAACAGTGAACTCTTCCCCACAGACTAATACAACATCTTGCTGCAAACACCGAAGGACTTCAGCTTCCTTAAGAAGTAAAGTCTGCCGTGTCCTTTCTTGTAACCAGCATCAATGTTGTATCTCCACTCCCGTCTGCTGTCCAGGGGAAAACCAAGGTATTTTTTCTCCTCCACCACCTGTGGGTTGGTTGCAGCAGGTGTATGATGGCATCTTCAACTCCAGCCCCACAATGATAAGTAAACTACAGTGGGACCTGGATTGTATCAAAGTCAAATCCAGAAACAACAGACTAACGCTTTGTACTGAAGACAGAAAGGTCATGAGTGGCTGGCCAGGCTCACATCAAATCTAGTATATTATTTTGAAGCCTTGTTTGTCGATTGAACCTGTGAAAAATGTAACCAGTAGCTCATTATGAGTGAGCAGTGCTGCAAGCATATTCTAAAAGTCAATAAGAAGGCTTTCTAAAATAGCAAATAATTTCTGTTTATTTCATTTCATTTAATCAATGCTTTGATATAAAATGAATGTAAAAAGTCTTTTATTTTGTAAACAGCTTAGTTTTTCTTGGTTGTTTTGTGGCAGTGTGGCTTTTTCGAAGCATCCCATTCAGTGAAAATACTTACATCTAACGTCTGTCACTACGTACAGCATGTTCTTTAAACATGGGGATTTAAAGTTAAAGTTTAAAGGCTCGAGTAAGTGCACACAGTTGAACCGTTGGATCTTCAGCAGCATAAACTGCTGAAAAAGGTCTGGAAAAAGCCATATAAAATATAAAAAGCATGAGATGAAAACAGGGGAGC
This sequence comes from Xenentodon cancila, assembly GCA_014839995.1. Taxonomy (NCBI): domain Eukaryota; kingdom Metazoa; phylum Chordata; class Actinopteri; order Beloniformes; family Belonidae; genus Xenentodon; species Xenentodon cancila. The sequence goes on along the minus strand of CM026217.1, from coordinate 723,531 downwards.
TAGTATGAAGTTTCCAGTCTTGTCTTTCAGCTACACGACAGACCAGCTGTAATGTGCAGGCAAGAGGCGACTTTCTGGTCATTAGTGAAGTCTGCATCAGCCACTTGTCTGCTGTGGTTCAACATAATCACAGACCCACTGGGATGAACATCACGTCTTTGTCTTGCAAAAAAAACCAAAAAAACCCAAGACATCAGTTTGAGCTGACCTCCTGACTTCAGAAAAACGCATCTCTGTTGCAAGTCTGTGGGCAGAGAGGCAGAAGAGGCACAGAAGGCCAAGTGGAGTCAGCTTCTCCTGGGAGGTGATTTTAGTGAGTACAGCAAACGTGTCTGTTGCTTAGCAGCACTCAGTGGCCATATTTCTCAATACAGGGCGGCGAGCTTCATTAGGTGAAGCCTAATGGGCGATATGGACAGCAACCTGGTACAGCTCGGAGTCCTGCCAGCAGCAGGCTGCAGGATGTGGACCTGGCAGGACTTTAAAAACGGACAATATTGTGATGATTCTGCTCCGTGTAGGATTGTGACGATTACAGACAGTATTCTGGTTTTACTGATATTAATTATTAGGCACAAAGAGCGTATGATGTGAAAACAAAGTAAACCATACCACATAAAAGAATACGAGAGCCTGTAAACCAGCCTGTATTTACTGCAACATATTGTTTTTGATTTGTCAAACTCCATTTAGATTTGTAAAGTTTTCTGTAAAGAAATAAAAACTTCAATGTATTATAATTGGTAGTTTTATTTAATCCTTTACGTATGAATTATTAAAGGAAATTATACAATTTTGAGTAAGTTTGATGTGTCTAATTCCTGTGGTTGTCATGCAGTCTTCCCAGAAAACGATGAGAAGCTCAAACTGTGTTTTAATGTTACAGAGAGGAGATGAGATACGACAAGATGCAGTAACATCCAGTTAGATAACGTACGATAGAATAAAACTTTTGTTTTTCCAAATTTTCAAAATCGTGGTGCCAGAGAAGGTAAACTAATAACAATGCCAAAAATTAGGTGTACATATGTAAACTGAAAATAAAAATGCACTGAAAGTAAATAGTGTAGATGAAGAAGTTAGTAAAGTTGAAGTTAGTATAGATGAAGCATATCAATGAGCTATCAGTGACCCAATCACCTGCAGCCACGGCGCCGCGTTTCCGGCCCGATCTGGACGGTGATGCTCGTTAAAAGCTTAGCTGCATGTGGAAGGAACAACAGATATTTTAGATACGAAGATAGAACAATTCTTTTAGGCTGTGAAGTCATCTCCAAACTGTTTGATGTCATGTGGGACCATCTTTCAGCCCTCTAAATGACTATTGTCTTGAAATGTGTGAGGTAAGAGCGAGAAAGCGTCTCCGCACGGCACTTAGTACTGACCTTTACTTTGGAGACGGTCCTTCAACGGCCTCCCTGACTGCTAAATAACTTTAAGTATTGGTTTCCATTTCTGCAGGGACACTGGTTGATTGATGGTGTCTGACTGATCTCTCCATGTTTTGTTTGCTGTAAGTGAGAAGGATTCAGCTGGACAACAGGGAGAGAGAGACAGCATGTACCCTCGCAGGAAAACTTTAACCTGTTTCCTGACTCATGTTCATAAACATTTTTAGTTTTCATTTTGTTGTATCCTTCACAGCTACATCTTAAGGTAGCACAGAGCACAGCAGCTTCAGAGCTGCCTTTCACAACTTTGCAGCCTGCTAGTTACAGAAAAATGAAATTGAAGTTAAGTTTGAACGCAGGAATATCACAATGCTCAGAAATAATAGACATGTGGACGTCAAAGCTGTAGCAAGATCTAAACCTTCTCCATGATGAACAGGAGTCAGCACTTGTAGTGGTCCAAACCCTCGGAGTTGGAGATGGTCCACCCTTTGGCAACAAACATTTCGAACAAGTTCTTTCAGTATCTCTGGATCAGAACTGCGACACATTCAGGGGGAACTTTGGACTGTTCCCCTTTCCAGAGCTTCAGCTCAGACACATTTCTTAGATATCTAGTGTGAATGCCTCTCTTGAAGTCAATGCTCAGCTTCTCTATGGAGTTAAGATCTGGACTCTGGACAACCCCAAAAGTAGGATCGTCTGTGTGTGAAGTCATTCTGTGGTGGATTTACTTCGGCACTTGGGGTCGGTGATATCGTCAAGGTTTTAGTTGTTCTGCGCTGATTCTTCTTGACCGCACTGAGGATTCTGCGGTGCGTCTTTGTAGTCTTCTCGACTGAATCAGTCTATAAGTTCACTTATTTTTTCCCCCAACACTGAAGAAAACAGCAAGGTTTTTCAGCTATGTTCAGCAAGAGCACAATTAAAGTAGCTCTGTGTTATTATTGTGTTTGTCTTCTATTGTAGATGAAAATCAAACCACAATAACACAGCATTTTTATGGCGAGCGTGTCTGCTGGCAGATCATAAATATCATATGTATCAATTTAGTAAAGAAAAAAAAAGTTTTTAACATGTTTTACTTATCTGCTATATGAGAACAAATCATACATTTTAAATTTGATCGTCCAAACCATCATTTCTTTCCCAAGTCAACCTGAAAACATGTATCTTCTACACCCGCTTTGCAGCGTCCCGGGGGTCTGCCGGAGCCTGTCCCAGCTCCTTACAGGCGAGAGGCCGGGCTCCACCTGGACAGGTCACCAGTCCATCACAGGGCCTCATACAGAGACAAACAGCCGTGCACGCTCACGCTCACGCTCACGGGCAATTTAGAATAACCAATCAACCTAGCTGTATGTTTTTGGACTGTGGGAGGAAACCGGAGTACCCGGAGGAAACCCACGCCAGCACGGGGAGAACATGCAAACTCCACGCAGGAAGACTCCCGCCAGGCCGGGGAATCGAACCAGGAATCTTCTTGATTCAGAAACTGTGCTGAGCACTAAGCCGTTTGACATTTAATAGTAAAGTTGTTGTTTTCGTCAGCGGGGATTGTGCGGTAGCTCGATGACGGTGCGGGATTGCTGGCTGAGGACTGACATCCTTCAGAGGAGAGACTTCAAAGACAGCTCACAGTATGCACTGTAAAAAGGCGAAAATTAGTGAATCCTTTCAAATGAAATATGGAATTATGATTTGGCTTGAAGGTTGCCAAAACATGAGTCACATTTAATACTCATCTCCCCCTGCGTGTTTCATCTCTGAAATTAGTGCTGTGCAGCGTGGTGCTGGGAGCTGAAGCAGAAAACAGGAGTGTTAGAAAGACTGTCTGATGAGCCGTTGACTGACTCGTTGTTGAGTCCTAGTTTTCAGTTTTAGGTTGACCCCTGGGACCTGTTTAGGAAAGTGTGTGTGTGACCAAATGCATATGAGCAAGACGAATACCCAAGACATGTCAATTTAAATTTGATTTGACCCTGATTTCTATCAGACACTTTTTATGTTACCTTTCACAACTATAGCTATTAATAGAATTAATAATACCCCAGTATATGCATGTCCTGCACAGTCTCACTCTAGAATGAATAAATGATCAGAAAAACATAGCCGTTTGAAAATGAAGGCACGGAAATTGTACAATGAAAGATTTGGGTTTGGGAGACAAGATAACACTAATGACTGATTGGATCCCTAGTAGTTTTAATAGTATCAGAACCACAATTGATTATATGGAAATGAAATAGTAATTGCATCTATAGATATATACATTTTGAAAAGAGGGGTGTGTTCCAATTACACGGTAATCACACTCTTCAGCCTTGCTGGTAAGGTCTGTCCAGCGGTACAGGAGAAGAGAGCCCGATTGATCGTCAGACTTCCGACTCGGGGTATAATGTGGGTTCCATCCTGGTTGTGGGATACTGGACCAGCAATTTACCCTCGTGAGGATCCAGGAGAGAACATAGGAGTTAGCCCAATCAGTTCATGTGCTTTGTTGACTTGAAGAAGGCAGTCGACCATGTTCTTGGTGGGACTATTTTGTGGGCGGTGCTCCGAGAGTATGGGGGGACTCGGTCCATTGCTACGGGCTTCTCAGTCATGGTTCAAAAGGAGCAAGAGTGTGGTCCCCATTGTTGGTCACAAGTCAAATTAGTTCTGGGAAGGAGTTGGACTGTTACGATATGTACCCCACATATCGTAACAGTCCAACTCCTTCTTGATGGATCCCAAAGCAGAAAGTCACCAGTTTGCAGTTCAAAAATACTTTTATTTACAGAAAAAACCAGCAGGTGATTGTGGACCTGGTAGCAGGTGTGCAGGAACGTCACGGTGGGAGGAGCCAACCTAACCTGCACTCACACACAAACACTTAACATGGACTCTGTCAGGACTGTCCAATGTCACCCATCTGTTCATAAGAATTTTCTAGGCGCAGCTAAGGAACATATGGTAACGGCACTTCAGTTTCTGGTGAGGCCCAGACCTCAGTGGGTCTGGACTGAGGTCTGGTATGTAGCTTCAGTGGTCTTGGGACCAGTGAGGAAGAGGGATGAAAAGACAAGTGTTGATGGTTAATGCACAACCCAACATAAAATTCATTTTACAATTCAAGTAGTTAACTTGTTACTCGAGTGCTGAACCTGTTATCGTTTTAGTTTGTTCAGACATTTTGCTTCTGTAAAGAAAGTATTCTCCGTTGGCCTCCTCAGTGCAGATGTGTAACTCACTCAGCGACTCAGAGAGGACACCCTTAACATCCTTTAAATTTCTACATTGTTTTTGAGTTTGTGGGTGAAAAGAACAAGAAGCATATAACAGTGAAATGCACATCGTGTCTGGGTGGGATGAAGTGTCATCCTGCAGTGAGTTATTATACTCCAGATTTGAAGGAGCGCCTGCAGGCTAAACACAGCTGCACGTCAGTGATGACGCACCCCAACAACTGGCTTACAACTCGGCAGAAGCGGTCAGTCCGAGGGAAAGGAATGAACATGTTTGTGGTAATACGACAAATAAGATGCAATGAATATTAACTGTAAAGTCACAATGTTGGTGAAATATTCTCAGTGAATCCCTACAACTCAATATGTTGTTTGCCTTGAGCCCCACACACTTGATTTATCTGTTTTTTGTCAAGATGAACATTTAAAAAGCAAAGCATAAGGGATATTGCTGCTGGCATTCCTGTCATCAACACTCCAGTCATGGCCAACTTCTTCAGCTTTTGTGGTGATTCACATTAATTTTAAACTGCTGTGTGAAGACAACAGATGTAAACAAATATACTGCAAAGAGCATCATTACCATAAAAAAACATACTAAATCCCAAAATCCCAACTCCAGCTCTTTTTTCCCCCTGGCACAATAAGATCGTAAAACATCATTTCAACAATCCAATGGTCTGAGGAAACTGTTGAGGAGTCTGAGTCAGCTGAGAACATCATTCTGCCTGAAGAACAAGAGCAGACTGCAACACAAGGACAGTCAAGAAGGTGTTGTCCTCCAGTCTGGGAACTGGGTACCTCCAAAGAAACGTGCAGCCACGACTGCCTTCCTCTGCTAAAAATATTGCTCCTGAATTTCAGCTGTCGTGATGAAAGCCTCAGGGCTTCCAGGATTGTTTCCTCGTAAGGATTTACTTCAGGAGTCATGTCACCGTCAGTGCAGAGCTGCTCAGCGACAGCTGGTGACCGTGAATACATCTGTGCACACAGTGAGACCAAGACTCATGGACAAATGCCTGCTGTCAAGTAGAGCAGCAACAGGTTCAGGTCATGGAAGAAGCAGTCTTGGCAGAGTGGTATAGTCTCTCCAGTGTGTCCTATGTCTGCCTCAAGGCCTTCTCCTGGGTGGAGGTGCCTGAAACACCTCACGGGAGGCAACCAGGCGGCATCCTGATCAGATGACCCTCCTGAATGAGCTCCTCTCAATGTGGATCCCTGATGATTGAACGCCTCCTCCTATCTCTAACAGGGCCCAGCGACCCTGCAGAGGAAACTCATGTCAGGTGCTTGTATTTGTGATCCTGTTCTTTGGGTCACCACCCACAGCTCCTGTGGGGTCACCGTCGCCCCTGCAGCAGGGGCTGTTCAGCTCAGATATGAAGTGGGCCGCAGCCGTGGGAATAGGCCTCCGCTGCTGAAACTAGCACATGACTGGTTAACATTATTTCCTTGATGAAGACCCCTGAGCTGTTAGGAAATCTGGAAAAACAGTTGGCTCCAGAACTCCATGTCTGTTCTCTAACAGTTTACACCTACAGTCAGTCCAGCTACTGTTTGTGCTGGCGATCTGCACATTTTCTAGTACGATGGAGCCGAGTGGGTCAGAGGCATTTACACATTGTGATCAACTCACAGCACTATTAAAGTAAGACTAGATGCACATCAGTCACTAAAACTGATAACAATAAAAAGTAAAATTGCAGCAGCAAACATCAAAAACATGCATCATTCAAGGATAAATCTGATTTATTTGCTAATAACAACCATTGAGACTTGTAAATGCGTATTTACCTTTCTGTGTATCTCATGGAAACTGAAGCAGCAGCAGCATTTGCATCACTGCCAGCACTTTCAGCCACGACTGTGGAGCTGCTTATTTCGCTTCTCTACATGCTGCGCGTATCAAAGGCATCACACCAGCTATTATCCTTTTTCTGTGATATATTTTTCTTTGCCTCTCTTAGTTGCCATGCCTGACAGTGGGCTTTCAACTTGCACATTATTCTATTCCATATGTAAGTAATGTTTCTGCGGGCTTTTCTTTATAGCTTCAGGAGCTTGTTGTTGGGTTTCTTGAGGAAAAGTGCACTTCTGCTCTAATTCATCAGGGAACACATTCATAAGAACAGGCTACTTCACAAAAGGAGTCTATCACTTTTCACATAATAAAAGGAGCGACTTCCTCCGACGTGTTGGGAGAGAATTACTTTCATGTTAGACAACAGGATTTACCTTTGACAAGGTCTACATATTCTTCTGCGCATCAGCCACGTCAAGATTTAAGGAATGGAAAATACCCAGAGGAGTGCAGCATGTTAGTTTCCCTGGGATGTAAGAGTATTATTGTTCAGGCTCCTCAGCGTCGTTCTCACACTCCCCATCGTTAACATTTACCATTGATCTTATCCCCCAAGAAAACAACTCAGGAGCACATAGTTGAGGCGGGACTGTCCCCATTGAAAGATGACTCTGCAAAGGCCTTCCTCCATTTCTAAATTCAGCTGGTGTCACATGTTCTGCTTGTTGGACAAAAAAAGCCTACTCTCCAAGAACAAATGTCATTCTTATTCATTTATCAGGAATTGCTGCTCTCATATTTGCTTTAACTGTGACCTTGAGTTGTCTTACTAAATGTCCTGAGAAAATAAGTAAATGTGAAAAAGACAAAGTTAGGTTTGGTTCAGCTGGAAGAACAGAAACTTGCTTTGCTTTTTTTTGTTGCTATATGACGTTTCTATTCACAGTGTTAAACAATATGGATGAATCTCAGTCCGCTGCCGTGCTGACTTGATAACACCTGAGAATACTGATAAGAGAACTGCAGTTGAATACCACAGGTCACAGAGCTCTAGCAGCACAAAGCAGCTGTGCTGGTGTACCAGCGGAGGCAGGCGATAATTGGCCTTTTTGGATCATTCTGGTACACACATTGATTTTATGCTGCACACAGCATGAGTCTGAAAACAGCTGAGAACATTGGAAGGAGCTTGTTACTTCACTGAGAAGTGGCACGTGTACGGGCTGTCCCCTGCAGCGCTGAACCCGACTGCTCAGAAATATTTCAAACCTATTTAATGTTGAAAAATTGATTGATGACCAAACAGTAGATGTTAATGCGTCTTGTGAAGACATTCCAGTCCAGTTTCATAAGCAAAAGTTAGATTTTCATCGTGAGCAGAGGAATATATAACATTTGTTTTTCCGAGACTCAGCAACATTCAGCTCCATGTTTCCACAAAGCCCACAGAAAGACAGACTTTTTTTTTTTACAGTGGTCGTGTAATACTAAATCATTTTAGAAATCAAATATTAGGGCCAGTACCAGTTCTCTTTTGCATCCCTCCCTCTTCTCCTTCTCCATGGCTCTTGGAAGTGAGTGATAAACAGTCTGAAAATGCCTCCTATGGACTGAAGTGCTGCACATCATCAGTCTCCAGTTGTTCTCACATTAAGGGACACAATGTGAAATCGTCAGAGATGAACACGTGCCCTTGGTGGTCAAATTATTTGTGGCTGGTGTTGGGCGCATTTTTTTATAGCTGTCAATGTTACGCTGTTTGATTTTTAGTTTCATTAAGAGACTTTACAGTACAATGATTGGCATAACCTCATTAAAAAAAGAAAAAAGTTTTAAATAAAAAAGTTAAAAAAAAGATTTTTTGTGTTTATTTTGTTTGTCAGGTTTTGAAGGTTAAATCTTGCTTTGTTCCCCTCACCTGTTTCTGCAGATAGCTCTCTCTCTCTCTCTCTCTCTCTCTCTCTATATATATATATATATATATATATATATATATATATATATATATATATATATATATATATATATGCAAGATTCTTCTAGTACATTGAGCCAGTTTGTGGTAAATGTACTCTGCGAGCAACAAAACATTTTTTCATGAAGCATGCTGCATGTTGAAGGAAGTTGAACTCTAATTTTCCTCTTGTCATTTTGCATACTCAGTGTTATCTGTGCCATTCTGCTTTGCCATTCATTGTGATAGTCTGAATAAAAGCAAAGGCCAAAATGCTTAAAATGTAAATGTGGTCTTTCTACCTGGCAGGAATCTCTGGTATTGTATCGTAGGAAATGCCTTGTTGTTGGAGTATTCTGGTGCGTCTGACATTTCTCTAGAACAGCTGAGAGACCATAAGCATTGTTGTTTCTTGACAAATTGGAATTGTAGGGAGAATGTGTTAAAAAACAAAGAAAACAAAATAAACGGTTCCTTGCTTGAAATGCGTAACCATGGTTTGTCCACCTGCTAGACACATTAAGCTCTGAGACAGATTGAGCTGTTGATGTGGTGGACACCAAGGACAAGAGTTAAACAAGGTGTTCACACCTCGGTGCTTGGATCTCTTAGACCTTCATTAAAATGCCTCGATCTGCGGCAATTAATTCCCCTGGGGGTCCTGAGGTAATTTGTAGGAGATTAACCTGCTGATAAAATGAGAACAAGGACTTGGTTTAAGCAACTGCTCAGCATTAGACAAACTATCCGGTCTGTGTGGATGCGAAAGAGGAGTCGCCCTGATAATGTTATGAATTATGAATTATCCATGATGGATTTTACCAGTAAAATAAATGAAAACCACAAAGACATTTTAATAAATCTATTACCTTCTCTGATTATGATATGTTTGTTCGGTGGTATGTTTAGAGGAGCATAAGTTATATATTGTATAGACTATGTTCATGTGGCAGTTAAAATGAGTTTTCTTGATATCTACTCAGGGCGTTAAATCAGCTTCAAGTCACACAGTGGACCACACCTGGACAGTTAACTTCTTTTCTGTCAAATTGTGTATAAAGGCACATTCATAAGGACTCTATCTTAGTCCAAATACTTCTGGAAATAACTTTAGATACAAGCAAACTTCATGATAGCAGCAATTACTATTTGCTTGAGTAATTCAGGATAGATTCTCCCATCACATATTCTGTTTGTATCTTTCCCATATCAAAGATTTTGACGCCGTCAAGGTGCTGGCTATGGGCCAGTTTATGTCCTTGGGATGTTTCTTTTTTCAGTTCAGGAAGAAAAATCACATTCATGAAATATCAAAATCAGTTAGTAATTGGATTTAGGCTGCCAGCTGTGTAAAATCTGAGCAACAGTGACTCATACTAGATCTATGGGCTCACACAAGCAGATATAATTCATACTAAAGCCAAATAAAGGTTGAGTCATGCATGCAATGACGAAATATGATCAAAGCTGCCTTGTTAAATTCATAAATGTGTTAATCATTTAAACCACTCTTGATATATCTGTGGACATGTACAGCAGTTTAATGCACTTATGCAGTGAAAGATTTAATTAAAGAGACATTATGTGTACAAAAGTACTTGTTAATTATTAAATTTGGGTATTTCAATCAGAGTAAGTAATAGTAAGTAAAAGCGTTTAGGAAAAACAGCAACTCAGCCACGAAGCAGAAGACCACGTAAAACCACAGAACTGGTCCTGGACTGCTGAGGACTCTACTGGTTCCATAGATGAAGATTATTATCATCAATATCAAGTCCAGTCACAGTGCTGCGTCCAATCAAAACAAATCTGCACAAAATGACAAAGCTTTACCCAATCAACTCCAAAAACCTGGAGGATATTATGGATCAGCTAAACTCCTCCTGTTGTCTAGATATGTTGTGTTGTGTTTGGGGGGGGGGGGGGGGGGGGGGGGGGGCGGCACAAGCCAGTAGTGAAGTCAGTAGCTGCAGTTAGTCCAGAACTGGTTTATAAATCTCTGAATGGTCTCCGGCCCAAACACATCTCTGATCTTCTGGTCCAATATGAAGCAACCAGAACCCCGAGGTTGTCAGGATCACGCCTACTTTCTGTTACCAGAGTTGGAACCAAACAGGTGAGGCAGCGTTCAGCTTTTATGCTCCTCACCTGTGGAACAAACTCCCAGAATGCATCAGGGCTGCTGAAACCCTCAGCTGTTTTGAAAATCTTTTTATTTGCTGCATTTCAGTATCTCCCACGATGCACTGCAACCTTTATTTCGTACATCTCATTTGTTTTATTTTTTTGAACTTATGTCTGTCTGTGTTTAATTCTGATTTGAACTCTTTTACATTTAATGCATTTAAATCTTTTTTGTATGTATAGCACTTTGAATTGTCTCATACATGAAACTTGCCTTGGCCTGCATTGATCACTTTTATGGACAGAATTTCTAGGGGCAGCCAAAGGGTGGAGAGGATCTGCTTTGGTGACCTCAGAATTGGGTCTCTTTTTGCAGATGATGTGGTTCTGTTGGCTTCATAAAGCCATGACCTGCAGCTCTCATTGGAGTGGTTGGAAGCTGAATGTGAAGCAGCTGGGATGTGAATCATCATCTCTAAATCCAAGACCATGGTCCTTAGTTGGAAAATGGTGCAGTACCCTCTTCGGGTTGGGAATCAGATCCTCCCTGAAGTGGAACAGTCAGGGTCTTGGTCACAAATGAGGGAAGGATGGAGCGGAAGATTGAAAGGTGGATTAGTGCAGCATGTGCAGCGATGCAGACTCTGCATCTGTCTGTGGTGGTGAAGAAAGAATGAGCCAAAAGACAAAGCTCTCAATTTACCAGTCTGTCTACGTTCCTACTCTCACCTATGGTCACAAGCACTGGGAAGTAACTGAAAGAACAAGATCACAGATAAAACCAACAGACACACATCAGGAGGAGCCAGATGAGGTGGCTTGGGCATCTGGTGAGGATGCCTTCTGGGCATGTCCCACTGGGAGGAGACCCTGGGGAAGACCCAAGGCGTGCTGAAGGGACTATGTCTCTCAGCTGGGCTGGGAGGGAACGCTTTGGGATCCCGCTAATGAACTGGATGAAGTGGCCAGGGAGAGGGAAGTCTGGGCTTCCCTGCTTAGGCTGCAGCCCCCGCAACCTGACCTCTGAATATATAGATGGATAGATGGACACCTTCACAGCTTGATATATAATTATATCTACAATGTTATTTTATGGCAAAATGAATGGCATTCCAACAGCCATGTATGAACAAGATAGACAAGACATTGTTCTTGCCAAACATTAATATGTAAACATACTGACATTTAGCTGCAAGCATGATTTATAATTATTTGACTCTCCAACAAACAGCCAGAATGTGTAAGAAGACTGTTAAGCTTCCCTCCTCCCACTCTAAAGTATACAATCACTGTTTTCACGGAGCACCTTTCCGTTCTCGTCTTATCACACTTCCCACTCTTGCTTGTTCAAACATTTGAACAGTGACTCAACAGATGGGAACACTGACACACTAAACTTGTTAGTAGTTCTGTCAGAGAAGCTGCTGCACTAAATTTACAATCATATGAAGATGCTCAGAATTTATTTCAGTCATTTACTTTAATCTTTTAACAGCTGCCCCCACCTTTACTTTTAAGGTTGTTTTTTTTTGGCTTGAATTGAACGTAAATTGATTTTCAAGTGTATAATGCTGCTGAAAATGACAAAAAGGGACCTTTTTATTAAAAGAGACACAACTGACACATTTTTTAACAATCTTAATGAAATGCCTGCGCCACACTTTGGTCAAAATTCCTGCATGCACAAGAACATATACAACAATTTGGGAATAAATTACACTCAACAACCCTTGTAGAACATTACTACCTGTGAGAGGGAAAGAACGCAATTTGTGCAGCCTGTGAAGAAAACCGAATACGTTGAGGAACACCAGCCAGAACATTGGGTCAAACTTAATCCAGCGCTTAGAACAGCACGACTTGCTCAGCATTATGAAGTTAACAAAGGCGAGGAGGCTAAGCATGAAGTTAGAAGAGCACACAGTCTGCAGCCTTTGCTTTCTTTTATTGCTGATTAAATTGATGTGTGCAGCTCATTTAAGTTCTAATAAAGAAAATTCATATTTGCAAAAATCTGTATCATTGGATTAGAGCGTTAAGAAAATTGCAATAGGTGCATCTTTAAACATCATGGCCAGCCAGCAGGTAATAAGACCAGTGGAGAGGACCAGGTTTACAAAAAAAACACAAGTTCTCTGTGGAAATCAGGCATGACAATACTCGTCTTCACGCTCTACATATTATTCTGGGCATAGGTGTTTCCAAGTGCCAGGGTTGGGTAATTTCAGAGTTTTATAGGCACAAATGGCACAGGCCCCATGTCTAGAGAATTAACATCTGCAACATCAGCGGCATGCTCAGAACGCCTTTATGTTAAAGCAAGGCAAGACAAGGCAAGGCAGGTTTATTTGTACAGAAACATTTCAGCTGATCTGAGGATTTCTGGGAGTTTTTTTCAGACCTGTGAAGCAAATAAGCTGAAGGAAGCTTCTCCACGTCTGGTTCTGAGTCTGGGAACTGATTAAAACCGGATCCAGGTGACCTGAGGGGTCTGAAGGGTTCATACAGGGTCAGGAGGTCACTGATGTATTTTGGTCTTGGATTATTCAGAGCTTTATAGACCAGCATCAGAAGGCATCATAGCAGTTATTTTGTGTTAAAAGTATTTGACCTGTTAAAAACAGCTTTTTCAATGATCTTCCTTAAATATTGGAGATCTGAGATCGGTCTGTAGATGTCCATTTGTGTCTTGTCAAGCTTGTCTTTTTTCAGCAGGTTTAGATTACAAATACTAAACTTAGACACTAAACTTACTGTTTTTAGTGGTTCTGGAAACACACCTGACATTAAGGACCAGTCCAGGATCTGTAGCAGGTCGGACTCCAGAATCTTTGAGACCTTTTCTAACAAACCTGTTGGCAGGACGTCTGAACATCCAGAGGAGGAGTTCAGTTGATGTCAGATGTCCTCCAGGTCTTTGCTGTTAACGGGGAGAAACTGTGTCGTGGTGTTTAAACCGGTTCCTTCCTTGTGTTCCTCATTTGTAAATTATAAAAGTGAAGTTCCTCTTTATAAAGATAATGAAACTGGAGATGTGTTTTTCTCCATCTGCGCTCAGATTTCCGACTCTCTTTTCCCATCATTCACCAGAGTGGAGTTTCTCCATGCAGACTTCCTCCTAACATTTTAACATTGAAGCTGCTGACGAACTCATCGACTGAACATCTTTTCTTTATTACCATGTCTTTAGACCATTGAGCCATCCACATACATGGTCTCAGAAACAAAAAAATGTTTTTAATTCTTTGTATCATATCTAAATTTTGATAAAGTCTAATTCTCATTTTTAATGAATCGTGAGCTCTCCTTTTTCACTTTGTGCTTCTGCTTGATAACACAGGTTCCTTCTACAAGCAGATCTAAATCACATCTCCTCCTCCTTTCCTCAAGATTATTACAAAGTGTAACCTTCCATCTTCCACATGTGCCCTGAGTGATTCTTTTGCTTTCTTTTCATTCATTAAAGAGAGTAATTCTCTTTCCACAGCGCTGCACAAACTCCTGCGTTCATCTGTGCACACATGAGCACAAAATCTCCTGCGGATGGAAAGCCTTCCTGTGGAGGAGCAAATATGACTGTTCCTGAGACAACAGAAAATAATAGAGAATTATAAAAGGGGGAACAGTGCCCATACATGGCATCAGGAACATACTTTAAGAGGAGAAAAAATAGAAAAATGTAGATTAAGCCTGTTTTCTTTTGCAGAAGAATGTTTTTTTTTGTGGGTTTTTTTTTGTTGGTGATTTTGATCTGATTTGGTGACAAGAATACATTGAGATCATATGTGCAATATTTGTAAGAACATAAGCAGTAGAGAACTTACTTTACATTGGTAATGCAGCTTTGTGTTACCCACTTCTGCAGCATTCTTCTGCAGTCCCTCCTATCCGACCACTATTTAATAATGTTTGAATTCAACATTTTCAACGTTACGCATAATAGGAGGAATTACTTTAGCAGATGTCTATCCGATAAAGCTATTACTAAATTTAGGGAGGCCGTTGCTCTTCATCTTCATACAGTGGAACATAGTGAAGCAGTTGAGGGCTGTGACCTCGGTTCTACCTCTGCAGACGTTGATTTCCTTGTCGGTAGCACTGCAGATGTGTTGCACTCAGCTGTAGATGCAGTTGCTCCTTTGAGAAAGAGGGTCTCTAACCGTAGGATCTTAACTCCCTGGTTTAACTCACATATTTGTATATTTCATACTCATATATTTCTCGTGCATGGAGAGATAGTATATAAAAATACAATATAATAGTATTATATAAAAAAAGTGATTCACAAAGCTAGAACAGCTTATTATTCAGTGTTGATAGAAAATAAACAAAAAATTACACGTTTTCTGTTCAGCACTGTAGCCAGGTTGACAAAGAGCCACAACTCTGTTGAGCCGTGCATCCCTGCAGCTCTCAGTAGTGACTTTATGATTAAGACTTTATGAGCTTCTTTAGCAATAAAATTGTCAGAATTAGAGAGGAAATCAACCGGACCCACCCGGCAGTGGCTGTGGGCATTTCTTCAGCTTCAGTGACTCCCTTAGGCTCTGACCTGACTGTAGACTGTTTTGTTCCTGTAGACCTCCCTGACCTGACTCTAGACTGTTTGGTTCCTGTAGACCTCCCTGACCTGACTCGAGACTGTTTTGTTCCTGTAGACCTCCCTGACCTGACTCTAGACTGTTTGGTTCCTGTAGACCTCCCTGACCTGACTCTAGACTGTTTGGTTCCTGTAGACCTCCCTGACCTGACTCTAGACTGTTTTGTTCCTGTAGACCTCCCTGACCTGACTCTAGACTGTTTGGTTCCTGTAGACCTCCCTGACCTGACTCTAGACTGTTTGGTTCCTGTAGACCTCCCTGACCTGACTCTAGACTGTTTGGTTCCTGTAGACCTCCCTGACCTGACTCTAGACTGTTTGGTTCCTGTAGACCTCCCTGATCTAACTCTAGACTGTTTGGTTCCTGTAGACCTCCCTGATCTGACTCTAGACTGTTTGGTTCCTGTAGACCTCCCTGACCTGACTTTAGACTTTTTGGTTGATGGATTAGTGTCCATACTGATTCTGCTGGACCTCAGATGATGGATAAGTGTCCATACTGATTCTGCTGGACCTCAGATACTGGATTAGTGTCCATAATGGTTCTGCTGGACCTCAGTGCTGCTTTTGATACCATAGATCACAGCATTTTACTGCAGAGACTAGAGTATGTTGTTGGGATTAAAGGGACAGCTCTAGGTTGGTTTAAATCAGATCTGTCTGATAGATTCCAGTTTGTTCATGTTCATGAGGTTTCTTCCGTACAGACGAGGGTCTGCTATGGTGTCCCACAGGGTTCAGTTCTAGGGCCAATCTTGTTCAGTTTATACATGCAGCCCTTGGCAAGTTTTATCCAGAACCACAGCATTAATTTCCATTGTTATGCTGATGATACGCAGCTGTATCTGTCTATGAAGATGAAACAGAACCATCAGACAAACTTCAGATGTGTCCTAAGGACATCAAGGACTCGATGTCCACTACTTTTTTCCTCCTAAATTCTGATAAAACAGAGGTTGTTGTTTGTGGTCCAAACACCTCAGGAAGGGATTAGATGGTGTTGTGATGATCTCCAGTAAAACTGTGAGAAACCTTGGAGTTATATTGATCAGGATTTGTCATTTAAACAGCATATTAATCAGGTTTGTAAAACCGCGTTTTCCCACCTTCGTAACATCTCAACGATCAGGAGCATCCTCTTGCAGAGTGATGCCGAAAAACTAATTCATGCGTTTGTATCTTCTAGACCAGATTACTGTAATGTGTTGTTGGCTGGATGTCCAAGTAATTCTCTGAAGATCCTCCAGATGATCCAAAATGCAGCAGCGCGAGTGCTGACAGGAACCAACAAGAGACCACGTCTCTCCAGTTTTAGCTTCCCTCCACTGGCTCCCCGGAAAACTCAGAATCCTATTTAACATTTTATTGCTTGTGTATAAAGCCCTAAATGTGTTGTAATATATAAATAAAAATGAATTTGAATTGAAATTTAATTGCTAGGGATTAATAATGAGTCC
>CM026217.1:631977-701977 GCA_014839995.1 Xenentodon cancila | reverse complement strand
TCTCCAGCATCTTTCCAGAGACCAGAACATGACCCCCAATTAATTATTACATAAACAACGAAAGGTAAAAACTTCCCTTTAAGAGGGAAGAAACCTGGACCAGGACCTGGATCATAAGGGGGGTCCATGTTGGTGTCCCCCTGCAGCAGGTCTATAGCAGCAGATCCAGATGAAGCTGTGTTGAAGACCAGCTGCTCTAGTCTGGTCCTGCAGCTGCAGCTGTGACTACTGGTCCTGACACACTAAAGTTTACACCAACTAGATGTTTTACTAAAACGTTTGAAGTTTGCTTTTAAAGGTGGAGGTGGTGTCAGCCTCCTTCACCCAACCTGGAAGTTGGTTCCATAGTGATGGTTCCTGATAGAAGACCCGTCCTCCAGATCTACATCTGGATACTCTAGGAACTACGAGGAACCTGCACTCTGAGAACGGAGAACTCTGTTAGGAGGCCATCACAACACCATTTAATCCCTTCCTGAGGTGTTTGGACCACAAACAACAACCTCTGTTTTATCAGAATTTAGGAGCAAAACATTAGTGGACATCCAGTCCTTGATGTCCTGAAGACACCTGAAGTTTGTCTGATGGTTCTGTTTCATCTTCATAGACAGATACAGCTGCGTATCATCAGCATAACAATGGACATTAAAGCTGTATGTAACCATTTTTTAAATGTTGATTTTGTTTTGGATTTTGCAGTGAAAATGGAAAACTTGGGTCTCTGAAGTAAACAACGCTTTGGTAGCACATTACCGTTTTTGTAGCGTCACGTTTTGCAATCTCTCGTATTCACTCACATTTGCTCATATTTGTTTGGACCACATCAGCTCCTCGTGAAAATATCACAATTAAATGGATAATTGTTGCAGTTTGGCATCCTGACACCAACCAAGTGGAAAAAGACAACCCACTTAACTAATATTAGATAAACAAACGAATACTAATAGTGCAAATATTATTGGTCTATGAAATACCTTCATTCAATGTTGTAATTAATACATCAGACTTAATAATTAGTTTACTGATTAAATTTCTCCTAAATTCAGTAAACTTTCCCGAAACAGATGATTACCTGAATAACCAAACATGGAGACTGGCTGAAGAGGGTAGGTCAAGGACATAGAAGAGAGAGAAATAAGAGCAAGAAAAAGGAGGTTTTAAGCACTTTTCCCCCCTTTGATCTTCATGGAGCGTGAGATCCCTGGGACGGAAAATGGATCAATCAGCGGGAGTGTTGCATTTTCAAAGATATGTCTGCAGGATTGTGCTTTGGACTCCAGCTCTTCATAGATTTCAGATGAAACTGTCAGACTAAAGACCTTAAACAGACCCGTAGAAGTGTGTCAGGAGCCCTGCAGAGCTTGTTGACAACATATGATGGACCATGGACGGGCTACTGTGAAGGAGCATGTTGTCCATCCCAGATGTCCAACTGCTGGATCTACCTCCCTCTGTGGCATGTGACACCATCTCATGGGTTCTGGAGGTTTCAGCTGAGCTTCTTACTCTGCTTTTTAAATAGATTATTTGATTTTTTACTTTCTTTTGTATTTCTATGTTACTTTCACATTTTAAAGAGCCCAAATTTGTATAAACTACCTAATGACGTAGATATTATGCCAATAATGGGTTCACATTTCAGAGCAAGTGCAGTAAATGACCTTATAACTATGATACGTGTGAGAAAATGATAATTTTAAAAACAACTATACATTGGTCTCAGAAATGCGTGTATTAAATGTGAAACGTCTGGTATTTAAGGTGACTACACTGTAGTAGTAATAATCATGGAAGTAATAAGCAGCAATGTTTCTGAGCAGCACTGATAGTTTGACAAACAGAAGTGAGCCAGCGGCACGGTGGCCTAGTGGGTGGCACTGGTCCCTCACCGCAAGAAGGTTCCTGGTTCGATCCCACGCCCAGCAGGATGCGTGTTCTCCCCGTGTTGGTGTGGGTTTTCTCTGGCAACCCTGGCTTCCTGCCACAATCCACAAACATGGTTGATTGATAACGTAGGGTATGTAGGGTTGTGGCCCTGCGATGGGCTGGCGACTTGTCCAGGTGGACCCCTGTAGTCAGCTGGGATGGGCTCCTGCAGACCCCTGTGACCCGGTACAGGATTAAGCAGGTAGCAGTGAAGACAGCGTTTCTTTTTGCTGTAATTTATCGATTAGTCAGAAAATCAAAAGAAAGAAAGAAAGAAGCCTGAAATATTTCAGCTTTTAATTAATTCAGCTCTTTAAAAATATTCAAATCTGCAGTAAAGCTTGATTATGCAAAAAGCGGGTTACTGATATGCTGCCGTCCTTTCACCTCAGGCCAGCTGCGTGCACTGCACCTGTAAATACACATTATCTCAACGTTTATGCACAAGCCAAATGCTTTTTAAGGGCATTACGACATATGTTTGAGTGGGCAGAAATGCAAATGAGAACAGTCAGAATCAATATTTGCAAAGCACAGAACTTTTTCAGGATATATGAATAAATAAATACATTTTCAAAAATTGTTTTAGAGTCTACCAAAAATAAAAAGCCTCCTTTTGGAGGGCAGTTTTAGAAGTGATACACAGCCAACTGCTGGTGGGCGTGTCTTGGCTATGATGTTAATACAGCTTCAGGCGATTAGAGGGGAGATCATCAAGATGACACTATTTTAAATCCAGAAACCACTACAGCACCAGGTTTCATTCATACTCTAATCTCCAAAGTAACTTTGTAAATGAGGCACAATGCACACCACATCATTAATACTATATTTGAAAAATGAATCAAATAAAGTGCATGAAACCTACTGTTGGCTCCACAGGTTGATTTTCAAAAGTATATTTTTGTGTGAGTCAGCAAGTTATGCTCTAAAGATAAAGTCTAATTAAGCTAAAAGCTTCACTGGCTTCCTCTCGTCACTATTTTCCAATCCCGTCTCCAAACTCCTTTACCGGATACTTCTATCTAATTGGATGCCCCTCCCACCATAATCTTTGGGTCCAAATAAGATTAATGAGCAGACACATTTCTGTGGCACTCACTTTTTCAATATCTCTTTTGGCAACACTGGCTGATGCTTAAGTGAGATTTCTTGCTTGGTCATGTTTGTAAATGAAAGTTGATGAGGGTTTTTGTGCACAGCGGCGCACAGCGGCGCACAGCGGCGCACAGCGGCGCACAGCGGCGCACAGCGGCAGCTGGTGCTTTACAAGCACTTAAGTGAGAACTGTCAACATTGCTAATTCCTGCTGTCTGCCCCCTGTCTTCTCAGGCTACGGACATGCAGCACCAGGGACCGACGCCGGGAAGGCCTTCTGCATGTTCTACGCTGTACTGGGGATCCCCTTGACTCTTGTCATGTTCCAGAGCCTGGGTGAGAGGATGAACACGTTTGTCAAGTACCTCCTGAAACGCATCAAGAAGTGCTGCGGCATGAGCATCACTGATGTGTCCATGGAGAACATGGTGACGGTGGGATTTTTCTCCTGCATTGGCACGTTGTGCATTGGGGCTGCGGCCTTCTCTCATTATGAGGACTGGAGCTTCTTCCAGTCGTACTATTACTGCTTTATCACATTAACAACTATCGGCTTTGGGGACTTTGTGGCCCTTCAAAAGAACCGGGCCCTCCAGAAGAAGCCCCTGTATGTGGCCTTTAGCTTCATGTACATCCTTGTGGGCCTGACGGTCATCGGGGCCTTCCTCAACTTGGTGGTGCTTCGGTTCCTGACTATGAACAGTGAGGATGAGCGGCGGGATGCCGAAGAGCGGGCCTCGCTTGCCGGTAATCGGAACAGCATGATCATCCACATCCAGGACGAATCGCTGCAGCGGGGGCGGCGGCGGCGTGAGCCATACAGGGCAGAGGTGACTGATCTGCAGTCGGTGTGCTCCTGTCTGCACTACCACTCACGCGACTTCGGCAGCTCTGGGGGAGGCATTGCAGGCCTGGGCCGCGCCTTCTCCCATCAGAACTCCATCAGCTCGCAGCTGAATCCCAATCAGTACTTTCACTCGGTTTCCTACAGGATTGAGGAGATCTCGCCCAGCACGTTGAAGAACAGCTTTTTCCCTTCACCCATCAGCTCAGTGTCTCCGGGCCTCCACAGCTTCACAGACAATTATCAGCTCATGAGAAGAAGGAAGTCCATCTAAACCCCAACAGGACAAAGGAGTCTCCAAACATTTCCAGTGCTGCTCCTCACCAGGTCTTACTTCAGAACCTTTTTCTGGGTTTGGTCGTATTTAGTATCAATTATTTCAGTGAACAGATAAAGAACACAGGACGGCAGGCGTAGACCCAATGGGATGCAAAG
The DNA here is from genome assembly GCA_014839995.1 of Xenentodon cancila. Lineage (NCBI taxonomy): Eukaryota > Metazoa > Chordata > Actinopteri > Beloniformes > Belonidae > Xenentodon > Xenentodon cancila. Next base: position 697,674 of record CM026217.1, on the reverse strand, counting down.
CATGAAGCATGGATGTCTATTTTTTCAAGAGGTCGCTCCACACCTGAGCTACAGATGTCCCTTCCTACAGATTTACACTTCAAAGTTAATATATTAACTGTGGTTATGTACCAAATGATGCACACTGGGGAAATACTATTTTTCAAAGGGAGTATGTTTGTTTCACTTTAACTTGAAGAAACATTTATTATTATGTATTATTTCATTGCCTCACAGCAGATAGAGAATTAAAGTTGACTAAAAGCATCAGGTATTGTTTTCTATAAGCAATCATATAATGATGGTTTCACCTCACTTTTTTAACCAAAATACAGCATGTCAATTAGATGTCATATACGGATTTGTCACGGTTTTGTGACTTTGTTTAGTCTGTTTGCAGAGCAGATGTACAATAAGCATCTATTTGTCTCAGAATCAAAGGATCATGCTGCTGTTATTGATATTTTCTGCTCCTCCAGACATCCGACATGGCTGCAAAACCTGTAACTTCCCCCGCTGGCCTTTCATCACCAAACTGACCTTCAGGGGGAGCAGTACACGGTTTGATGTTTCAGTTATTAAATCCAAATGGTGGATTGGATTTTATTTCCCTTATTTCCCTTCAAATTGAATACGAAATTGATAAAAGTGCATACGTTTCTCCCAGGAGAGACACACAGCTGTGATGACTCCAAGGACGGGGATACAAACAAAATGACGTAATAGTGATCAGTTTGTTGATTTACTGTATTAATAACGCGGGAATCCACATACAAGGAGGACTTTAGTCCCTATTATCAAACCCAGTAACATTAACTATGAAACAGCTGGACTGTATGTGGCATTTAGATGTGTTTCCATCCACTTTGAAACATGGCACATTACAATGAACTTTAAATATTTGCCTCATAGTTTGTACTCGGCTCAGTTCCATAATGTGATTGGAAATGCGACGTCAGCTGGTGTCAAAGGTTATGGTACACATGGCTAAAACAAGCAGCAGAGAAAAGTTTAAAGAAATCAACAATCAGGCGACAGTACTATCAGCTGATCGCGTTGGCTTTTCTCTCCAATATGGATCATGTTTGTTCTTTAGACGCAGAAACAGTTGATTGTTGATCATCAGTCGTGTGATCAATATGCTCATTTTCACTGAAGCTGCAGCTCAGTTTTTCCCTAGTTGACTAATCGGTCCATTATTTTTGTTCACTAATCAATAAGTCAGCGATTGTTTCTGTTATTTCTTTCCAGTGCATCACCTTAATGTCACCTGAGAAATGTCAGCTGTTCAAAGGGAATTCGCCAGTTGTGCACAAAAAACAGGAAACAAAATGCTGACTAAGCCTCAGCTATGTTCAAGGTGCTTACTCGGGCACCTATAATTGTTGTTTTAGTGCGGGGTCGATGTCGAGGGAGGCCTGGAACACGAGTTCGCTCGGCCCGCCTCTAAACCAGCAACAATGGGCTTCAGTCTTATCAAAAGAGAGCGACTGGCACGTGACAATGAATTGTTTGGAATTGGTGATGATGAAACAAAACGTTGGCTGTAACATGATGAAGATGCCCTGGAAATAAGTTGGTCATCACACTGGGACATCGCGACCAGACGCTGCTAAAAACCAGGGTGACCGCATTCAAATCTATTCAGATCATCAATATTGCGACAAATGCGACATGCCATCGCTCAGATGCCTCTAAAATGTGTGTTATGCAACCGGTTGTCTGCTGAATTTTAACTGGTTTCTGCTTCCTGAGGGGAGGAGACAGAGAGAAACTCGTGGTTTGCTGAAGTAAACCTGCTCTTGACCAGGTTAACGTCACAGACTCCGTTACCGTGGAAACGGACTCCGAGTGGGCCTCACCTGAACTGAACCGTCTTGATCAGGCTTAAGCAACTTTGCTTTGTGAAACTAAAGAGTTTCTCCAGAACCAGACCACTGCTGTCTGGTTATGCTGCTTTTTTACTTCCTCCCTCCTTTTTCACTTCCTCCCTCCTTTTTCACTTCCTCCCTCCTTTTTCACTTCCTCCCTCCTTTTTCACTTTCTCCCTCCTTTTTTACTTCCTCCCTCCTTTTTCACTTCCTCCCTCCTTTTTCACTTCCTCCCTCCTTTTTTACTTCCTCCCTCCTTTGTCACTTCCCCCCTCCTTTTTCACTTCCTCCCTCCTTTTTCACTTCCTCCCTCCTTTTTCACTTCCTCCCTCCTTTTTCACTTCCTCCCTCCTTTGTCACTTCCTCCCTCCTTTTTTACTTCCTCCCTCCTTTTTTCACTTCCTCCCTCCTTTTTCACTTCCTCCCTTGTTTTTTACTTCCTCCCTCCTTTTTTACTTCCTCCCTCCTTTGTCACTTCCTCCCTCCTTTTTCACTTCCTCCCTCCTTTTTCACTTCCTCCCTCCTTTTTCACTTCCTCCCTCCTTTTTCACTTCCTCCCTCCTTTGTCACTTCCTCCCTCCTTTTTTACTTCCTCCCTCCTTTTATTGCACGATTCCTCCCTCCTTTTCACTTCCTCCCTCCTTTGTCACGTCCTCCCTCCTTTTTCACTTCCTCCCTCCTTTTTCACTTCCTCCCTCCTTTTTCACTTCCTCCCTCCTTTTTTACTTCCTCCCTCCTTTGTCACTTCCTCCCTCCTTTTTCACTTCCTCCCTCCTTTTTCACTTCCTCCCTCCTTTTTTCACTTCCTCCCTCCTTTTTCACTTCCTCCCTTGTTTTTTACTTCCTCCCTCCTTTTTCACTTCCTCCCTCCTTTTTCACTTCCTCCCTCCTTTTTTCACTTCCTCCCTCCTTTGTCACTTCCTCCCTCCTTTTTTACTTCCTCCCTCCTTTTTTCACTTCCTCCCTCCTTTTTTACTTCCTCCCTCCTTTTTTCACTTCCTCCCTCCTTTTTCACTTCCTCCCTTGTTTTTTACTTCCTCCCTCCTTTTTCACTTCCTCCCTCCTTTTTAACTTCCTCTGTCCTTTTTCACTTCCTCCCTCCTTTTTTACTTCCTCCCTCCTTTTTCACTTCCTCTGTCCTTTTTCACTTCCTCCCTCCTTTTTCACTTCCTCCCTCCTTTTTTCACTTCCCTCCTTTTTCACTTCCTCCCTCCTTTTTTACTTCCTCCCTCCTTTTTCACTTCCTCCCTCCTTTTTTACTTCCTCCCTCCTTTTTTCACTTCCTCCCTCCTTTTTCACTTCCTCCCTCCTTTTTACTTCCTCCCTCCTTTTTCACTTCCTCCCTCCTTTTTAACTTCCTCTGTCCTTTTTCACTTCCTCCCTCCTTTTTTACTTCCTCCCTCCTTTTTCACTTCCTCCCTCCTTTTTCACTTCCTCCCTCCTTTTTTACTTCCTCCCTCCTTTTTCACTTCCTCCCTCCTTTTTCACTTCCTCCCTCCTTTTTTACTTCCTCCCCCTTTTCACTTCCTCCTCCTTTTCACTTCCTCCCTCTTTTTTACTTCCTCCCTCCTTTTTCACTTCCTCCCTCCTTTTTCACTTTCTCCCTGCTTTTTAACTTCCTCTGTCCTTTTTCACTTCCTCCCTCCTTTTTTACTTCCTCCCTCCTTTTTCACTTCCTCTGTCCTTTTTCACTTCCTCCCTCCTTTTTTACTTCCTCCCTCCTTTTTCACTTCCTCCCTCCTTTTTCACTTCCTCCCTCCTTTTTCACTTCCTCCCTCCTTTTTTCACTTACTCCCTCCTTTTTCACTTCCTCCCTCCTTTTTCACTTCCTCCCTCCTTTTCCTATGTTGCTGTTCATTTGCCCTTTCTTTTCTTTGTTGACCACATGCAGTTTTAAGAACAGACAGTGCCACACTGCCCCCTATGTTTCCTGTGCTGCATTACAGAAGCAAAGATCAGTTTGTCCTTGACATTTCTGTGGAAGTAAAATGTAGCATCGCTGACCACGGTGGTGAGCCAATACATCAGACATCAGTATGCAAGGTAGCCTGATAAGTTACCGTAGAACACCATTTGAGTAGTTTGTGTATAGTTTGTGTAGGTTCTGCATCCTGTAGTTGCCATGCTGCATTTTTGGCCCAATGACAATGTGCGTGTCTTATAGCATACTGTTTTGAAAATAGCTATAAGTCAAGCCGAGGGACAAAAAGCTCACAAGTTCAAAGAAATGAACTAAGTGAGGATGCAGTGTTGCACTGGGACAAACCAGCACTGGACTCTTCTGTTTTATGTTATTTGCCATATCAAAGTACAGTAAGATTAGTCCAGCTGTGTTCATTAGCAGTGTAAGTTTTAATGACAGCGCGTGCACGCTGATGCTGCCAGCCCTGCACGAGAGGAGATGCATGTCTGCAGGAGCCGAGCTGCACGGCACACAGAGCTGAGGGCAGAGCTGTGGATGGAAACACAGATCTAAACTGACAATTCTTCTGCTCTGGATGCACTTTGGAGCCGTCAGGGAAACGTGCCATAAACACACTGACACTGAAACAAGCAGAAGTTAGTGTGTGACTTAATGTGAAGAGACGACTGGAGATTAAATGTAAGGAAAAGTTAATAACATCAGAATGATCCACTTACTGTCTGTAAAATATCAACAAGAAGGACCTGAATAACTTATGTTGGAAAAGTGCATGAATTTAATACGTGAAATGGTAAATGAATTTCATTATTACCAAGCATCCTAATGGCAGTTGGTTAAGAATGATCTCCAACACCAGTCCAGCAGTGGTGTGCGCGCCTCCTTCTTCTCCATTCAAACTAAGTGTACAAACATGATCTCAGGACTGATGACGCTCATATTTGTTAGTTCGCTCCTGAAACAGTCTCATAAGTTAAAATCCATCAGCCAAACTCTGCAATGTATATAACAGAGCCAAATGTCTAGTTTTAGTTTGGCTGAGGCCTGTGCTTCACCTGGCGCAGACAACCACACCTGGAGTCAGGTGTACCCCCACTGGAAGCTGCTCAAACTCCCATTTCTTGTTTTTGCAACAATGCTTCTTTAGAACAACATCTCAAACGTGCTGTTAGGAGGTCATGTGTCTTCAGTACTCTTTGCAGCGGTCCCAGTCAGCCGTCCAAGCCGGACCCATCTGGGTTAAAAGATGGTTGTTGGGCGCAGAAAAAGGGCTTGAGATGAGGAAACAGCATGGGTCCCATTTAGTTTCAGTATTTTGGGCCTTTCCCTATTTTGGGAACAAAAGATAATTAGGGATACACCTGGGCTTGATGACCATGGGTTAAAGGGGGGTGGGGGGGTGGGGGGTGTCTTAGTAGTGACCATGGGCTTCTTATGAAGCCATGTTGGATGCTACCTAAAAACCAGATCCAACTCAGAGTCCATATAATAATATATAATATATAATAATAATAATAATAATAATAATAATAATAATAATAATAATAATAATAATAATAATAATAATAATAATAATAATAATAATAATAATAATAATAATGATAATGATAATAATGATAATAATAATACGGTTTATTTATAGGCACCTGTCCGAGCCCTCGAGTTCACCGTACATAAGACAAAAACAGACAAAACCACAACCGAATCTGAGCGAACACAGCAGGAACCTGCAGGCCAACCCAGCGAGGACCCGCGGCTGCAGCCCACTCTGAACCCATACAAATGCTGGCTGTTGCCAGGCTTCGATTCCTTCCCGGGTTATCTGAGCATGCTGCACATGTTGAATGAAACCATGAATCCCACTCAGTCATGACAAACGTAACCGGGCATGGAGTTGAAAACGCACCGTCAACGCATTGTTTCGTTACTGCAACTATACTGGCTTACCTTAAATATCCTGTACAAAATGTTTATGACAACCTTTGGAATAAAAAAATGCCTTTTCATGGCTGAAATGCATATGTATTTTTACACATTAGCATATGTGCCTTGAAGAAACAGCTGTGTTTCTAGGACGTGGCCATGTTTGAATATGATGGCTGCAGGTCTGTTTGTGCTCCAGCAAACCTGCTGCAAGCCTGCAGGGGCTTCGGAGGGCAGCGGCGAAGCAGGTGTGCTTCGTGGTCGCATCGAACTTCATGAGGTGAAACAGAAAAACTGCAAACGGTCCTGTATCTACGGCTGTGTACACATCCAATAAAGTATTTATCTATCGATCAACAGAAAACGTAGTTATTTCTGAAGACTTGACCCTCTAGCTCAGGTTTATGACAACTTGGGCCTCCTGCTCCCTTAATGACGATGAACCCATCCTCAACAGCAACAGTGTTCTTGTGCTGAGCTGTGAGGAAGCACAACGCACGAGCAAAGACGCCAGACGGTGAGGAAGTACAGCGGTCAGGGACTTTCCGACTCCAAGGACAAAGCTTGGCACATTAGGGAAACAAATCCCATGAAAAGACCAAATCTAGAACAAATATTTATGAAGTCAGTGACTTCGGCGTCTTGGGTTACCGTGCAGCATGTACACCAGTGTCTTTTAGAGCTGCACCACTTGGTTTTTACAGAGACAAGTATGTTTTCCCAGACTGCAGTCTTGTTTGTAAAGACCTGACAGCTTTCACAACTTTCCACTGGAAGATCGTGTTCACTAGCAGGTGATAACTTTGGGCTTTTTCAGTTAAGTTTTCAGAGTGTGAGGTGGAAATAATTGGATTTCTAAAGATTCATGTGAAAATAGACCCGCTGACTCCTCAACATGGAGTTCAGGATTTGGTTTCTGTCATTTGCAACGTGACCCACAACAATACGGTCACACTGGTCCTGATGGTTCTGCTCTGCTGCCATGCAAGCAGATCACGGTAAAAGACCCGCTCCGAAGAACCTCCAGTCAAAACTCCAGCCGCCCCAGCGTAGCGGACATGTCCATCACAGCCACACCGGTGCAGATGGTTTGACGTGTGGACGCACAAATCTGATGTGATCCTTCACAAGCAGCAGAGCCAGCGTCAGATCTGTGTCCTCAGCGGTCCACTTCGGTCTGCCTGCTGTTTGTCGACGAGCAGACCGCTTGTTCGAGATTTCACACTACAGCAAAGGCAGCAACTGTAGCTGCAAAGGTGTTTTGACTGAGGCAGGAAAAAAGTAAAGGTGTAAAAGAGGAAGGTGCGGTTCTCTGCACGGGGCTTGTTATGATCCCCATTCCCATCCCCGTTCCCATTTCTCTCCATCCATTTGCTGCCATTACAAAATACAAAGTTTCAGCCAAAATAAACAATTTTACAGACAGAAGAGAATCACCAAGCAACCTAAAACCACAGCTTCAGTTGGGTACAAGTGAATGTGAAGGTTACCGTAATTTAGGGTGACGTGCTGGCTGCTGGTAACTGGTGCTGTCGGAACCTGATTCATTGCTTGTAACCAAAAGAAGCAATTTGTTTATGTTTGTTGGCAGTTCTCTTTTCCAGAGTAAATTATGAGAAAAAAGAGATGTTTGTGTGACTTTAACAGGGTGCTTTAATGCAAACCATGTTTTTATAAACCCAGCCATGTGGTTTTCAATAGCTAAACCAAATTATGGACATTTCAAAGCCTAAACTTCACTAAGTCTTTGGCAATGCCTAAACATGAATGAAAGTAAATTCAGGAGGGATTGGACTGGACGGCAGGTTCATCTGGATCTCAGCATTAAGTGTGCAGTTCCACCAGTAAACTCATCCGTCCCCCAAATGTGGACTTTTTAAAAAAAAAGTTCAGTCGACCAAGATTCACAAAACACCTCTGCAGTCGTTTTTGTGTCAAATACAGAAACAAAGAAATAGTGTGGTCCTGAGCACGACTTAGCAGATGACAGCTTGTGTTTCAGGTACTTGAGCAGTTATAGTTATCACTATTTCAATGTTACCGAGTGAGAAGAGACGGGACGACAGTGACGGCACATCGATCACTGGATTTGGTCTTCACATGGGAAGCGAACTGTCTGAAGAAGTGAAGCCGCCGTCCAGTTTTCTGGTTTTAGTTTTGTCCAGACAGCAGCAGCAGTTTGGGTGTTTAAACTTGACCCTCACATAAATCCGGTCCTTGTGCTGATGTGGATAAATGCTTATCTTCTTCCCACCCGGTTCATCATGTGGACGTTCATTTCTCCCCTCACCGTCCTCCCATGTATCCGTGTTGTTGTGTTCCCAGCTCCCACTTACAGCGTCATTATGAAGATTAGGAATTCCAGCTGAAAGTTCCAAGTTGTGATAACCTGAGATGATCCTTCACACAAAACTGACGCGAGCCGTCTGAGTATTTGGAATAAGTACTTTAAATTCACTTCACAGTGAAACGTGTGCGAGCTGCATTTTTGGGGAATGTATCAGCCATAATTCGTTTTTTCAGATGACGACGTAAACCCATAGACGCTTCGTAATCTGTACGTCAGATTATTCATCAGACCCCTCCCACATGGGTGCGTTGGACCCAGGTCTGTCAGCCATCACGCTGCATTCCTTGAACGAATGTTGCTCTCCAACACGGATGGGGGATGGTCCAGAGAGGGTCACACACGCCGCCACCACACAAGCGGCCTCACAGAGGTGAATCTGCTCCTGCTGACTGACGTTTGCTCCGCAGCGCTTCGTACGTAGCCATGCTTGACTGCCGGGCGTCATTTAGTGCATGTGGCGGTGTGCACAGGCCATGTGTGTCAACAGTGCCATGTTTTTCTATGACAGGGACAAAGAGACATAAATTGCACTACTCTGTGTTGTAATACGATGTAACAGAAAGGCTGTGCTCCATAAATGGTATTTGTGAAATATCTTTTTGTAATAGCTTCTGTTATTAGTAGGTCTGATGAACAAACAATACCGTGAACTATATCCCATACAGGATCTCTTTGGCATTTGTTCATTTTATGTGGTTTGATGTAAAGTTGAACCAACGTACATCCTCTGTCACGACTTTGAAACTGATGTCTGTACAGTTACACTTCAGCGTGAGTCGCCGCTTCGCTCAACGCGCAGAAATGTTCAGAGTGAAATGAACATTTTACAAACTATTTTACATTTGTATGTTTTCTTTTTTCTTTCTTGGATTTGATTAGTTTTTTCTTGGTGAGTGTGTGTGCATGATTTGGCGTGGATGACTCGGTGGGTTTAACAGCCCCGAGGACGTCATCACACCTGAATAAAAACCACCAGGCTCCTTCTGAAGAACTTTGTCTTGTTGTAAGTGACTGACGTCTCTTGCTGCTCAAATCACAAACTAAAAAAGCAAAAATGACTAATTCAGTGACCCCTCATTGCCCTGCAGGAGACTTTGTTCAGCGTGGTCTTATTTGAAATGCGTTATAATGTATTTCAATGAGATCATTGACATATTAGATTTATAAAGAGAACGGTTCACCGTCTCTGAGGACTGAAACTGGTCGCCAGTTCACCCCCACAGTGTTTTGAGTTGTTTAAAAAAGTTAAGAATTAAGGCCACATGTTTTTAAGTCTACAAGTTACTGATCAGTGTAGCAACAAATACGGTGAACTTTTATTTCTATGACTCGCAGGAATTATAACTGTTTACAAAATATCTTTGTTTTACAACAATTCAAAGTGAATTCAGCTAATTTACAACAAAAGCACTTCACAGAGAAGATAAACATGTTCACTGCAGTCCAGTACAGTCCAGTACAGTCCAGCTCAGTCCAGTACAGTCCAGTACAGTCCAGCTCGGTCCAGTACAGTCCAGTACAGTCCAGCTCGGTCCAGTACAGCCCAGCTCAGTCCAGTACAGTCCTGTACAGTCCAGTACAGTCCAGCTCGGTCCAGTACAGCCCAGCTCAGTCCAGTACAGTCCAGTACAGTCCAGCTTGGTCCAGTACAGTCCAGTACAGTCCAGCTCAGTCCAGTAAAGCCCAGCTCAGTCCAGTACAGTCCAGCTTGGTCCAGTACAGTCCAGTACAGTCCAGTACAGTCCAGCTCAGTCCAGTACAGTCCAGTACAGTCCAGTACAGTCCAGCTCAGTCCAGTACAGTCCAGCTCGGTCCAGTACAGTCCAGTACAGTCCAGCTCAGTCCAGTAAAGCCCAGCTCAGTCCAGTACAGTCCAGCTTGGTCCAGTACAGTCCAGTACAGTCCAGCTCGGTCCAGTACAGTCCAGTACAGTCCAGTACAGTCCAGTACAGTCCAGTACAGTCCAGTACAGTCCAGTACAGTCCAGCTCAGTCCAGTGCAGTCCAGCTCAGTCCAGTACAGTCCAGTACAGTCCAGTACAGTCCAGTACAGCCCAGCTCAGTCCAGTACAGTCCAGCTCAGTCCAGTAAAGCCCAGCTCAGTCCAGTACAGTCCAGCTTGGTCCAGTACAGCCCAGCTCAGTCCAGTACAGCCCAGCTCGGTCCAGTACAGTCCAGCTCAGTCCAGTACAGCCCAGCTCAGTCCAGTACAGTCCAGCTCAGTCCAGTACAGTCCAGCTCAGTCCAGTACAGCCCAGCTCAGTCCAGTACAGCCCAGCTCAGTCCAGTAAAGCCCAGCTCAGTCCAGTACAGTCCAGCTCAGTCCAGTACAGTCCAGCTCAGTCCAGTACAGTCCAGCTCAGTCCAGTACAGCCTAGTCGAATCTGACTTCTCTTATAATCCATTTCCAGATCAGTTTAATCTATTTCGTATTCATATAATGTTACTTCTTTCAGAAGACAGGATTACAAAGGAATCAACACATTGCCATAAATCTGTATTTAGGTTCAGTCCGTGCTCCCGAGCAGGCCTCTGGCAACACACCGGGCTTGTCCCTGTGCCGGGTTTCACCACAGCGGATCGTAGTGTTCTGCATGCTGATTTGATCTGTTTCGCATTAGATGCCCTTCCTGACATAAACCTCAAACCAGGCTGTTATGCGGAGTGTGGAGTGTGATTGGTAGTTCATACCTGACCAGGCTGACTCGAGAGGACGTACTTCAGAGGACAACACAACCTTCTTCAGTCTGTCTGCCCTGGAATGGCAGCAGACTTCAGAGCCAATGTGCCAAGACATCTCCAAGTGATTAAAAAAAAAAGAGTTGTCCTTAACTGAGACTATGTTTTTAGTTATCATTATTCTCCAGCTACTATTTGTGGGAGCAGAGATGAGCAGCGGTCCTGACACGTGCACCCGTGAAACCAGTCTTGGTCCTGTCTAGAGGATGACCTGAGGAACTCCTTGACTTCTGATATTTGATATGAGAACAACTATTTCTGCAGGTACCGGTCCCGAGGGAATAAGCTTTTAGACTATGCAGTTTTTCTAAAGAAAGTGGTCATCAACACATTCAGTGTAGAGTCCTGCTGTAAACAAGAATGAGGCAAGCGTTCATATACATATATATTCACTTATTCACTACTAGATATACCCGGTGCACCTAATAAACTGTATATATTTAGATAGAAATTGAATTCGATGAAAGATATGTGATCCAGTGGTGCTGGTTGTTAAACTAACCAGATCGTGGGTCTGTCCATCCTTGTAGAGTCATGTTTTTTTCTAAAGCAGTGGGTCTCCTATTTGGCAAATACCAGATACACCAATAGCAGTTTGTTGTCTGGAAATGCTTTTGTCTGCTATCCAACCACCCTCTTCTCTCTGAGTGGCCCAAGCAGTGCAGCTGGAAGTTTAGGTGGGAGAATGATCACGCAACATCCCTTTTTATCCCTTCCCACACCGCAATAATTACACTGTCAGCCATGAACATTAGACAACTCAGACGGCAACACAATAAGAACAGTGGCAGAGGGGCGTTCAGGCCCACTTTTGCCTGTAATTTTGCATCTTAAATGATCATGCAAGCAGTGCCAAGCTGTTTTGCAGAGAGATGTCTCCACTGAACCAAAGATATGATGACATTTAACAGTAAGCAGGTATTAATATACTGCTTTTTGTTGATGGCTGAGGCAAAAGCACAAAACAATGGAGTGAAAAGTTAACTCAGTCTGCCTTCTTGATAAAATAAAAAACAGATAGTGAAATAATACCAATAAAAATAAAACTTCTCCTGCAGTTGGGGCAACTATACAGTCGTGCTAGTGTCATTCATGGCTGAAACAGCCTCTAAATACAATAACAGAGTGATGTAATCACGCCAGAGCTAAAATTAAAACAAGCTGCTGAGAGTGATTAGGATCTGCCGATATCTTTGCAGACACACACCAAAGCACATCCTTATCTTGTGTCTGAAGACATTTATGCTTACAAACTATTGCTAGGGACATCATTGAAGTTTTTTGGTTAGGAAATGCAGACAATATTAAGAAAGTGTATTTGTTATGCAGCTGTGCCACATTCATCTTCTTCTGAGTTGAAATCAGAAGAAGATGTAATAAGTAATGGTTTTCTGTCATTTGGTATCACTTCCATCAGGGGAAAACGTAAACAGCTGCTACCTACATCAACGATGTCAAAGAGCAAACATCTACGCTTCACCAAGCGTATTCCTTGTGTGAATAAAACCTCATAGATGTGGATGTGGCACATGAACATGAAACAGGCTCATGTAGAGATATAGCTGAACATTAGAAAAGAGACCCATATTTGTCATCTCAGCTTTAAAGTGAAACTTCATTTTTGCCTTCAGTCACTGTTGACTTACCCTGTCAGATAGCAGACACTTGGGCCTAATCCGGGCCAATTTGGGCACTTGTGGTTCAGCTACAGCATTGGCACGTGCTGTGTGGGATCTCATGCAGCCACGAGTTCATAAACTGAGCCAGCACTGGGTTTTAGGATGTGTATATATGAGGCAGATGTGGCCAAAATTTCATCAACTTTTTGGACATGGGATATGGCAAGTGTAATGATGGCCAGCATGGCCCAAAGGACAAAAGAAAATGAAGAATTAGGCCATGTCCAACCCATAAGTGGCCATGCTTCGGGAACCACAGTCACCATGTTTCAATGCCATCAGTCGAAGCCAAATGTGGAGCAAAGAAAACTGCAGATGTAAACCAAGTCTGGACAAAGCATTCTTTGCTTTCTGGATGGTCATCAGTCCTCATTTCCACCTGCTTCAGAACATTCATGTAGATGTACAGAGGTGACATGTCAGGAGGCCCGTTATTCCTCTGGAACCATTGTAATGTCTGACTAAGTTTTGAAATTTCTGGTATTTTATGGAGCATTATCTGCTTCATGTGCTTTGAAAAATCAGCTCATGAGCTGGATTTTGGAGAGAACCAAAGTTGACGAAGGTGCTGTACAGATAAACGGCATAACAACAACGAGATACAAAATAACATAAAAGATTATAAAATTATTAGAAAATGCATCTCTTAAGATAAACCCCACAATAAATGGAGCATGAATGTCAAATTAAACTTTGTTAAAAGCCATTAAAAAGGTAGGTTTTCAGTGCAGGTTAAAAGTCTCCAACGTGTCCAGAATCTATTGTGGGATATGAACTTGTTCCACAGTTTAGAAGCAGCTATTTTGTTTTATAGCTGGCATCTCAAGATATCTAAAAGCCATTGATAAGCTGACCCGAGCGCTCCTCTGCACGTACACATTTCTGCAAGGTATGGAGGAGCAACACCATTTAGGACCTTAAAAACAAGCAATACGATTTTAAATTCAACCATAAAAGAGCCTGGAAGCCAGTGCAGAGAAGAAAGGACAGGAGGGATGTGGTCTCTCTTTTTTGTGCCGGTCAGCAAGCGAGCAGCACTGTACCAGCTGCAGGCATGCAAGGAGTCCCACAAAACCAGATGAGAGGCCAGGGTCCTTGAATGCCCGAACACAATGACTTCTGTCTTATTATTGTTTAACAGTTTAGTTCCATCCAAGTCTTAATGAGCCTCAGACAAGAAAGGAAAAGCTAAAGAGATTCATTCCAGTCTACATCAAAGGGAGGTAGATATGCATGTCATCAGATACAGGGTGGAAGCAGACATTGTGTTTACGCAGTACAGAACCCAGGGACAGCGTGTACAAAATAAACTACAGTGGGCCAAGAATGGACCCTTGTTGGACCCCACATAGAGAGGTTCTGTTTGAAGAAGATTCAGGAAAACTTCTATCTCAGGCAAGAATAGAAAAACTTTGGGATCAATCCATCCATTTTCTATGCCAATTTTAATCTTGTACAGTGTCACAGGAGTCTGCCAGAGCCTATCATTATTACTGGTGCCTTACTACAGGAGCCTCATTACAGGCGAGAGGCAGGGCTGCACCCTGGACAGGTCATGAATATTAATGAATATTAGTATATAGTAGTATATAGTGAGGCATTGTAAAGGTGAGGTTGAGTGTTGTATTGATCTGCTCTTGTGGACAGATTCTGGTTGTGGAAACCAGAAGAAAACAACAACATTTTCAGGTACAGTTTACATTGTTGTAAACACTTTAAATGGTAAATTAACTTATTGTTGTCCTGGAGAGATTGCACTTCTCAGTTGGGTTGGGAACACCTCGCAATGGCTGAAGGAGAGGGAGGGCGGGTCTCTCTGCTTAGGCTGCCCCCGTAATTCAGATTTGGATAAAGCTAATGGGTGGATGTGTAGAAGAACATGCCGAAGAAATTCCAAGTGTTAGTTTAGTCTTAAGCACCTTGAAGGGTGCTAGTTAACATTCAGTATAATTAAATTGTAATTACAGTAACTTGACGCTGGAGAGAACCAGAAAAAGGGTGTCAGAAATACCCCACCTGGAGATTCCATGAGGCAATTACACGACGTGATAATACGACACCCCTGGTCACTCGGTGGGATCACTGATCCACTTGATGGAGGCAAACTGAAGTTGTTCTTCCATCCTTTTATCTAAAAGTTATTCTATAAAATGCTGCAGATTGTTGATCAGCAACATAATTATATGGCTGCTATCTTGACAATGATTCAGGCAGCTAATAGTTACAAAGCAGCACTGTAGTCATCAAACACCTCCAAACCCATATTTACTGCCTGTCCACAAGGTTTCCACTCAAAAAGTGATGGAGGCATTGTGCAAAGGCAGAGTAACCAGATGAGTTATCTATAAAAGACGGACGGACGGATGGACGGATGGATGAAAAGAAAACTTTGTCAAGTGAACATTTGGTCCTTTCACCATTGGCCAAGTAGAATTTAGTTTACTTGAGTCTTTTCTGGTTTAAGACATGTGGCAGACAGGTGGTTCTGAGCAACTTGGAGACCGGATTGCTGCTCTAATCATGGTCTGTCTCTGTGTCTTGTTTCTCTTCATGCAATCCCAGACTGACTGCATCACGCTGAGATCAGGGCTCTGTGGGGGTCAGACCATCTGCCGCTGGGCTCCCTCGTCTCTTGGCCAGTGGAGACACTGTTGTGCTTCACGACGGTCTGTGTGATGTAAGCTTGTTGCCTAGCTGCAGCACAGAACCTAAAAGCAATTTCTTTTTAGAAATTGAAACACAACCATAATGTAATGTTTGAAAAAGCAACATTGATTGGAAAAAGTACCTTTGAATTTGCTCAACTCTTTAGCTATGTTGAAAGTGCTTCAGATTCAGTACTGTATGTTTAAGCAACAAAGATTACGCACTAAGAATACAATCAGAAAAAACGATTCACTGTGCTGCTCCTGTCCAGCTGCCCAGCTGGTGGCTGCGGCATGAACGCAAAACCGGTCTTTGGCACCATCTAGTGTCCAGTTGAAAAACAAAAATTCAAAAGGTGCCACCTATTTCATACCGTCATGTACAAAGGTTAGAACCTTTTTAAAGTTAGAATTACAAGATCAATGAATAATTCATTAATAATCAATAAAGTAATTATTATATAATTACAATTTCCATTTCATGGTAGTCCTGTCTAAAAATGTCATCTTTAGGCAAGACTAAAGAAAGAAGTTCTCTTTGTTTAAAATATCTTGGTAAATTAATTAATTGACATATTTTAAAAAACGCGTTCAGTTAGATTGATTTAAATAAAAGCATTTGAATAAGCTGATAGGTCAGTTAAATAAGTTCATATCACATTTTAAAAGGATTCGTACATAACTGATACGTGTTTTTTGATGTTGAATAGCCTTTTGATAATGAACAGTTTGTTTGCAGTGCACATGTAAACGGGCTCAGTGTACCATCTAACCCTACTGTAACCAGATTGTCAGTCTTGGTACGTCTTCATTTGTATTGGTTGTGACAGAACGGTGCAATCACAAGGTGAAGCGGTGGGATCACAGGAATCCCTGTAGTGAGGGCGACCCTTTAACTGTGGTGCATGCTGGTTCATCCTGGATCTGCTGCTGTAGACCTGCTGCAGGGGGACACCAACATGATCCACTGACCTGCAGTCCCACCTCTGACCACCTCAGTGTCTGCTGTCTACACCTGTTTAGATAGTGGTCTCTGTAGTCCACCAACTAACCAGGTACCAGTCTGATGGACAGAAAACTCTCAGTTCTCCAGTTAACAGATGATTATACTGATGGATCTGGTCTTTGGTACCTTTGACGGTGTGTCTGAGTCTCTTCTCTCTACTTCCTGTTCTACCTGCTGGTCTTCAGCAGGAGGGTCCCCCCTTATGATCCAGGTCCTGGTCCAGGTTTCTTCCCCCTTATGATCCAGGTCCTGGTCCAGGTTTCTTCCCCCTTATGATCCAGGTCCTGGTCCAGGTTTCTTTCCTCTTAAAGGGAAGTTTTTACCTGCCGTTGTTTATGTAATAATTGATCAGGGTCATGTTCTGGTCTCTAGAAAGATCCTGGAGACAACTTGTGTTGAATTGAACTGAATTGAATTAAACTGAACTTAATTGAACTGAATTGAATTGAATTAAACTGAACTTAATTGAATTGAATTGAATTGAACTGAATTGAATTGAATTGAATTGAACTGAATTGAATTGAATTGAACTGAATTGAATTGAACTGAATTGAATTGAATTGAATTGAATTGAATTAAACTGAACTTAATTGAATTGAATTGAATTGAACTGAATTGAATTGAATTGAATTGAACTGAATTGAATTGAATTGAACTGAATTGAATTGAACTGAATTGAATTGAATTGAACTGACTGTGCAGGGAGACTGTGAGCACTAAACTATTGATTTTGCCTGTTTTATTTTTGCTTCCAGTCTCTACGTTCTTCAGACCTCAGTCGGAGCGCCACTAGATTCGACTCGGGCCTGCACCTTTTATTTTAAAGGAAATTCTGTTTTTTCTTCTTTCTTTGTGGAGTGTGTGCAGAATATTTTAAGCGAGTTATTACATTCCATCTAAAAGCTTTTGTTTGTATTTTGAATTACTAAATTTGTACTTGTACTAGTTCTTGAAGAAGGCACTAATTCAACCAGCTCGTTTTTTTCTGCATCATGTTACAGATAGAGAATATTTATTGAATTCTATATGGCTAAAAAATGAAAAAAAACTAACCCAGGGCCCTGTCCATAGTACTATAACACCTTAATCATAATTCAGTTACCTCTTTTGATAACTACATGGTACAGGTGCTACATGAGGATTAAAAATGTTATTGAATTAAAGTAAATTTAATTGCTTGTTGTGTAATAACATGATAACAAATCTGATGACCCGAGCACTAAGTGTTAGGCAACTACAACCTCCAACATTCATCATATGTTTACTGTGCTATTAGTTACTAAATTGAATAATACTTTATTAATCCCCAGTGGTAAATGATGTTAAGTATATTCAATTAAATAAAACATAAATTAAATGAATTACAATAAAATCTGTGGAGAAAGTCTGTTGGATAGAAGGAGTGTTTGTTGCCTGGCAACAACAGTAGTGATGACGTCACATGCAGCATTGGCAGGTAACACAGCTGACCGCTCACTGGAGAGCATGTATGAGAAACCTACATCCAGCAGCTCACCAGCCCACTTCTGCTGGTCTGTGTGAAGTCTTTAGTCCACCTGTGTCATCTGACGTCCACGTGGGATGCTTGAGTCCAGAACATGCTCCTGCAGCCACACCCGCTCCAGTGACCTGTCAGGTATGTGCTCATCCATCCCACACTTCACATAAGTGACAAGAGAATAAATAGTCAAAGCCTCGTCTTTTTTACTCCAAACTCAGTCTGCTGCTTCCATGTGCAAACATTTTCTGTTGTCATGGCTACTCATCACAACAAAGCATCCAAACCAGCGTGAGAAATCCTGGTTTGAATTACCAGAAAAAACTAGGTTTGAACAGAAAAAAAATGGTCTGGACCAGTCACGTGTGTGTTAACGCCAAGAGGCAAAGAATCTGCACTTATTTTAGCCAAGTTATAGCTGTTTCTACTAGACGAATGTTTATACCATCATAACTGAAGTGTGCTACATTTCACATCATGACTGCATAAGAATAAAATTCCACATGAAAACGGGTTTCAGTAAGGCCCCCCCATGCAAGTTGGCTGGCAGTAAGCTGGAGATGATAGGAGACGAGATGACTGTGCTGCAGCGTGGCGCTAATCTGCATAATAACATTGAGGCTGCTAAACCCGTGGCAGCGACGAGGCCACTGTGTATCGCCAGACGGCACAGACCAAACAAGCACTGGGAACAGCAGCATCGTTCCGGGCTGAAAGATATGACTCAACAAAAAGCATGTAAGTACAATAAAGCAGATGATGCAGGCACCTCTTGGACTGTCGTGGCGCCACCTCCACCAGGGCTTCATCCAGGACTTACTCACTCAGACTAGTTGGTGCAGCGATGATAAAAATACCTCTCCTTCGTTTTCAATAAAAATAATTCCATTCTTTTTTTGTTTTAATGTTTTTTCCTCACTGTCTTTGATATATATAATGACAAAGTAAATGTAATCATTTTAGACCGTTAGAAGATTTACATAAACCAAAGATGAAATGAGGACCTGATGATTGGGCTGCACTAAGCATCCGATTATGACTTTTAGACATTTACGGCTGCACCCAAAGCTTCTGTTGTTATTTCTGGCCATCAGGTCTGCAGCTGTGAATAAATGGACCTTGACTCTGAACAGTTATTTTCCAGAGTGCACTGGGTCAGACAGTTCCTGGGGTTTCCACTACCTGTCCTTATTAAGGGCTTGCTGGAAGTCTCAGCTTAGGTTATGGGCATCCCACAGTATAATATACCATGGCAGAGGGAAATAAAATAATTAATCTTCTTTGTAGTGTTATACCTGTCACTTTGATGAAGTATCATAATCCTTTCTAGTGTTATATTGAAACTGCTTCTTAGCTTAATTGTAATAGTAAAGTCATATCCTAATATAATGTAAAAGATTCACATCAGTTTTTGATGTTGTTTTGGTTTAGGAGCATCTGCAGAAAGAAGAATTCCACGTTAAAAATAACATGTTGCATCTGAAGGGTCAAAGTGTCAAAGAGGCTGCTAAAAATAGCCGTAAGTCAAAAACAACAGCTGGGCTCCCTACATCAGCCACACTTGGAAAGGAGGCAGTGGGTCGGGTCCTGACCCAGAGCATGGCACAGTTGGACGTACGGGTGCTCCCGTCACCCCGGCCTGCTCACAGTCAGCCCCTCAGACGCCCCCTACTGCTCACTCCGCTGCAGCTACCGGAGGAAGTGAGGGAGTCTCAGAGGCAAACACTGAAGTGTATCCAACCGGATGCCATCCTGCTTCCTGTAAACTGGATGCAACAATAAATGAGAACCGGGCAGGAAAGATACAGCCCTGTGTGAAACAAGGACCAGAGAAAGCAGCAGTTTCCACCAAGCCACTGACCGCTCAGCAGCAGAACCACTCTTCCAGACCCCAGCTGATACGATCCAACCCCATCGAGCAGAACAGTCAGGCGTCTGGAGGATTTGCTGTGTCAAGGTATTACAGCCCCTCTGCAGAGGAAGCCTTCTCCTCCTTTACTATCTCCTCAAATTAAAGCCGGGGCACGTGATGGAGAGATGGAACACCAGAACCATGGCACCCTTCAGCTGGAGGCAGAGAGGAGGCGGCTGAGGCTGAGGAGAGCACAATGTCCGCAAGAGGCCAGGTGTAATTCAGACATGTCAACAGGAGGATTATCTACAGATGGAGACAAGCTTGCCCAGGGTGGCCGCGGCGAAGGGCAGCAGGCAGAGAGGCTTCAGAGAAGTAAGCCACATGCTGGAAAAGGCATCAAAGATCTTTGTGCTCCTGCAGCCTCCTGGGAGCACGGGAGTGCCAGGATGAGCCAACAGGAGGCTGGCAGTCAGCAATCTGTGAGACACACTCTGAACCGACTGTCAGCAAAGGCTGGAAGCAGTGAAAGTGCACTCGATGGTGTTAATCCAAATCGTCCTCACTGCAGGTTAAAGAGGAAAGTGCCCTTGATTACGCAGCATAACAACGCACTCCCTCAGTAAGTCTCCAACCGTAATTAGATCACAGCTCTGAGTTGTTCAAAATGACTACATCCTTATAGACATGTAGCCTGGACACCTCTCAGAACTATTCAAACGTATTTGACTCTCCACAACAGTAAAAAAATGAACCGAAGGAACGTTGAAATATGAGTGAAAGTTGGTACAAACTTTGTGTAAAAATCCAACTATGGATCTCAGTGTGAGGTTAGTGAAACCACAAACAACATTTCACTTTGTTCCTGAAGGTGAGTCGCAGCCAGATGATCAGCTACTCGTCCATCAGTGGAGAATTTATCACCAGCAGCTGTGCAGATCTCAATAAAAGCTCACATTTTGTTACGTTTTGGTGTCGTTCATTCACCGGGTTACCGACTAATGTCCAGATTGGTTTTCTCTTTTTGGATTCTTTTTGTCAAATGAATGTTGACAAAAGTTACTGCCATTAAAAGTAATTAAAAGTTATGCCATTAGTAGCTTCTCCAGGTTTACTCCTGAAATCCCAGCGGTGTGTTAGTGCAAAGCTTTTTGTTCATTAATAGTGGACTCCAGTGAAACAAATAGATAAAGTGAAGAGTATTTTATCGAAGTGTGAGTTATGGACTGGTTCTCCAGATCGATGACTCGATGACCCGGCCGGGCCATTGCAGCAGGAGAGCTCGTCTGTGATCCGAGTCCCTGAAACAGTGCTTATTAAAAAGAAATACTGCATGGTTGGACAGAATGTACTGAATCTGGAAAAGCACCAACTTTTATCCAGAAACCCAAAATATGGACGCGTCATCATACAGGTCGAGAAGCAGTGAGACGGTAACGTTTCTTTGTAGTGTTGAGCAGAGCAGCGTTCAGGTGTTGGGACGTCAACCTGTAAATATTCATAAACTTGTAAGTCCTTTACTGATCACGAATGACCAAACTGCAGCTGAAGATGAAGTCTTAATAAAAGTCAATACAGCACACATTTAAGGCTGAGATTTAAAAAATGTAGCAGTTCTTCAGTCTTTGACTTTGTTTGGCAGGTTGACATCCCGTTATTTTTTTAAAAGGCAAAACTACTTCTGCAACTATGTGGAGCTCAGAAAATGGAATCATTTTGACTATTTTTGAACCTTTATTTCAGCAGGAGTGTGGTGGGAAACGCTGTCAACGTGCTTATTTTAAGCAAGATGTTTAGTCAGTTCCAGAAGTATTTAGGCAGTGACGGAGTTTTCATGATTCTGCCTTTATGAAACCACCACCATGGAAATGAAAAAAAACAAACAAACAAAAACAAACAAACAGTGAACTTTGGACAAGTGACTGAAAAGAAGCTGAACATCCAGGTGTGACGGTTCCCTTGTTACCTCAAGACAAAGGAAGCACATCACCGTTCTGTACTTCAGCCTGAATATCCTGAATGACCAGGTTTCTTTTGTGTTTTTATTTTTTTATTTAGGCAGTACATTTATTTAGTAAAAACAAGCTAAGTCCCAATTATTGCTGATTTGGTCATTTTCAAATATTTCTGTAAAAATGTAAAAATCAAAAGAAACCTGGTCATTCAGCATATTTAGGCTGTCAACTTTCTTCATTTTTGTCTTTTTTCTGGGACATGTAACCTGAAACTGAGGCTGAACAAATGAAACAATCCCAGATCATAATACTGCCACCGCAGGCTTGCACAGTCGGCAGTAATGAGCGCATCACTTCACCCTCCTCCTGCCCGACGCGCCGATAACTGAGGAACGGAGCAGATCTGGTTTATTGTCCACATTACATTCTGTGCATATAAACTGTGCACATTCACGTATTGTCCCACACTGATCTGAGTCCTGCTGTCAGTCATCTTTGAATGCTGTTTATTTTTTGCAGACTCAGACTTGTTTTTTTTCTAACTGCGTTGCTTCATGGTTCATTACTTCCCTTCCAGGTGCATGAGACAGTTCTCAGCCCACTTCTAGTAGTTTCCGTTGTTGTACTTAGCCCGATCCTTCTGAGTAACATCTTTTCCACGACCAGGATGTTTCCCTCATATGGCTGTTTTAGTAATGAGACCTTTCACGCTGCATCAGTTGGGTTTAAATATAATATCTGTTATCTTAGACCAGGCCAGGTGCTGGCTGTGGCTGCAACACAGTGAAATAATAACTTCAAATGAATGTGAAGTAATGGCGTGGTTAGGCAGTAAAATATGATAATGTTCTACCTTGAAAAACATTCCAAAGATGGTTTTGCTGCCTAACTTTGACACGCTGGTATTTTTCCGGTGTTTTGGAAGGCAGGAACCTGGTTTTCCTACAGCCTCATGTTCACCCAGTATGCTGATCACCTCTTCAGCCTCTGCGTGCACGGCACAGGCGGTTCCTCAGAGCATGCATCTGCCCTGGATCGTCAGCTCACCGTCCACGCCACACAGAGCCTATACATAGGCTGGCATGTGACCGCTTTTCTCTGCTACACGGTGCTGCAAATAGGACTGGGTGAAGCGGCAGCCCGTTTGTTGTCCACGACATTCAAATATTGACAGTTTCTTTTGAGCTTTCTGATGCCTGAAAAGTGTGGCCTAAGATGAGTTTAAACTGTAACAAAAGGATATGGTGACAGGTTTCACATCAGCTTTCACCCACGACTAGAAGTCACTCCAATCAGGCGAGGAGCTGAATCAATTAAGATGTGCAGCTTCACGGACAAACAGCCGCAGTGTGTCCGGAGGGGCCGGACAGCAAAGGAGTGCGTGACTGAATAAAGCTGGAAATACATGATTGTTTTTGACTTTGACTTATTTAAAAGCTGATGCTATGAACCCGCTTTAAAACCTTACACTGAGTCACTTTTATTTCATTTTGTAAGTGCAATACTTGCACGTTCCTTTTTTTTCCTGGACCATAGTCCAAAGAAACCTTTACCCTTTTAAAATGATTTCTTGCTACAATTAAAAACCAGGATTGAGGATATTAATAAATGAAGCATTTCCGCTGTTTTGTCCTCTTCTAAGTGTGCAGCAGTACAGGAATCTCGTCACCGTGCTTTTTCTAGGATTCTGCTCAGGTTCTCTACTCGTGACAGATCCGGACTGCCGGCCCACCAGTCTGGTACCCTCTTCTTCCTCTGCCATGTCTCTGTGGCATGTACTGATTGTAGTTTTATGTTAATGGATGTCCCTGGAGCAGATGTGGTCTTGAAAGAAAACAACCTCAATGATCCAGAAAACGGTTCTGGAATACTGATTAATCCGACCAGAATACTGGTTTCCTCTGGTCCTTCACTGATGCCTCCAAAGGCAGCAGCTGCTGGAGCAGGTTAACAGAAGTCCTCTTTTATACATGATAAAGTTCTCAGTGGTATTTTTGACTGTAGTTCTGTGTTCCACTGGAATCGCTTCTCCATGTGGTTCTATCTGTTATTGATGAGCGACGGTTGTTAATACTGTCACCACGGGGGTCAGACCTTCATCCTGGTACTTACACACTCACATTCTACCAGAACAGTCTTTGAACAGGTCACTGATATTATTCCCTGTCGAGAGAGAAATGTGTTTACTAGATTAACATACTTATTTTTGTTTTTATCTCATTACTAGACCTAAATCCCCCCAGGCACAAGTTGTTTTCATGTAAATGAGCTGAAGTGCAGGAATGGATGTAAATCAACAAATAAAATTATTTAGAACAGAAAAGCATAAAATATCTGGGATTTTTACTCTCTGCAATCAAATTAAAAAAACACAGATAAGAAAGGACTCTTGTTTAAATCTGAGGAAGATCTTGAAATAAACTATATTGGTAAAAGTATTGGCTCACCCATCCAAACAATGGGAATCAGGGGTTCCAGTCACTTCCACGGCCACAGGTGTATAACATCCAGCACCTCGGCATGCAGACTGTTTTTACAACTATTTGTGAGTCGCTCTCAGCAGCTCAGTGAATTCCAGCGGGGAACTGTGACAGGATGCCACCTGAGAAACGAATCCAGTCCTGGAATTTCCTGGCTCCTAAATATTCCACAGTCCACAGTCAACTGTCAGCTGTGTTATAAGAACATGGAAGTGTTTGGGAACGACAGCAACTCAGCCACCAAGTGGTTGGTCACATAAACTGATGGAGCAGGTCAGCGGATGCTGAGGAGCATAGTGTGAAGAGGTCTCCAACTTTCTGCAGAGTCGATCCTACAGACCTCCAAACTTCACGTGGCCTTCAGATCATCTCCAGAACAGTGTTCAGAGATCTTCATGAATGTGTTTCCATGGCCGAGCAGCTGCATCCAAGACAAACATCACCAAATGCAATGCCAATCGTCAGATCCAGTGGTGTAAAACACGCCGCCACTGGACACTAAAGCAGTGGAGACGCCTTCTCTGGAGTGATGAATGGCGCTTGTCCATCTGGGAATCTGATGGACCAGTCTGGGTTTGGTGGTTGCCAGGACAATGGTACTTGTCTGACTGCATTGCTCCAAGTGTAAAGTTTGGTGGAGGGGGGATTATGGTGTGGGGTTGTTCTTCAGGAGCTGGGCTTGGACCCTTAGTTCCAGTGAAAGGAACTCTGAATGCTTCAGCAGACCAACAACATTTGGACAATTCCAGCTCCCAACTTTGTGGGAACAGTTTGGAGCTGGACCCTTCCTCTTCAACATGACTGTGCACCAGTGCACAAAGTGGAGACTGGGAGCCAGACCTTCTGGTCCAACATCAGTGTGACCTCACAAAAACACTTCTGGAAGAATGGTCAGAAATTCCCATAAACGCACTCCTGAACCTTGTGGACAGTTTTCCCAGAAGAGTTGAAGCTGTTATAGCTGCAGAGGTGGACCGACGTCATATTGAACCCTCGGGATCAGACATGGGTGGTCACTTAAGCTCATATGGAGTCGAGTTAGGTGAGCGGATACTTTTGGATATAAAGTGAATGAGAAACAGCTTAGTCAGGCATTAAAAAAACAAAAATGTAAACATTTTACATAAAGCTACAAGAGTGTTCTGTAATCATTTCTTAACTTAATGACTGCCTTTCTCCGCAAGTGTGTGGCTAGTAGGAACCGATGCGGCCCGGCCCGCCACCGGCCCAGGGCGGCTCCACTGTGGCTATCATAGTGGCAGAGGCTGGACAGCTGAGGTCATTACCAAGAAACTGTACCTCTTCTTTGATGGAAACACTTCAGATGGGCGCAGCCATGGACGAGGGAAAAAAAGGGATAAAAATATCCAGAAAGTTTGGTCTATAATTGGCTACGGCTCTCAGCCTTTTTTATGTGAACACAGCCCAGCAGAGAACAGCAGAAGCCACCTCGTCTCCCAGTGAAACCCTACACTTTCCACTTTTACTGTTCCCTCCCACTGTCCACCCATCCACAGGGTTGCTGAAGATCACCTCAAAACACTTTTTAACAACAGTGTCCCCGGCACCATCATCCTGGATTACATGTTTCTGCCATCCTGATTTGGGGTGCCTGCAGGGCTTTTGGAATATTACCAGCTGATAATGATGCTGGTCTGATGCTGATTCAGGGTTAGAGTGAAGACAGACACCTTCAGGAACACGGACTGACGACCAGCCAGGTAAGAAATAAAAAATCATGAATACATCCATGTATTACTCTTACATTCCTCTGAAATCTAAAATGCACGTTAACTAGAAGTGTTTTTCTTCGTCCATATTTACGGGCTGAGTTTGAACAGACTTTCATTTTTTCTTTGTCTCAGACTGCAATCAACAACTCTGTTTTTCACATTTTGGGGAATGGTGCAGGCAGTGCTTCTGTTATAGACATCTGAGTTGTCCCATGTGTACAATAGAGCTGGAGGCGGAAACAAGTCTGGTGATGCCGACCTGGGGCTTAGAGGAACTCTGGACTCGGGTTCAGATGCGGACAGATGCAAACAAGCTCAGTTTTAGCTTTGCCATGGATATCGTGAAATATCGTGGATATTGTGAAAGTGTGGGAAATAAAACGGAAGAGCCATACATTACACTTGAACTGTTGGACAGGAGACAATGACTGCTCCTGTAGATGTGCAGGAGTAGAAGCATGAATCCAGATGTTGTTAAGCTGCTCTCATGGGGCAGTTTTTTTCTTATTCACTGAAGCCTGAATGGCCTTAATTCTCAGATTTTAAGTGAACACTAATTTGGGGTAATTAGAGCAATTCAGTCAGCAGCTCAATAACAGTGAAACACAGTTGCAGAAATAGCCCAGCGGAGAATCAGATAAGGAAATTACTATCTGGAGGCCAAAGCACTTAGTTTTCCACGCAGCATATAACGCACCTTCTATTTCACCTCCTACATAAGAGCAGCCACAGTAATGATGCTGCTCTCCCCAATGCCACACTTTTATTATCACACTTTCCAAGATTCTGCACCTTCTACAAAACCAGAAAGTAGTAGAAAGGTTTAAGTTCACTTACTGGACAAAATGTGTTTACATATTTATTCTAATGCAGTATTGGGGTGTGGGGGGTTACGCTGGCTTTGTTGCTGTGAGAAGTGCTGGTTTTAAAAGTTGTCTTATGGGCTCTGAAGCTTCGCTAACAAATGACTATTTGGGTCTTCATCTGCAGGGCTAAAATCTGCTATCATACAGAATATAATACAGTATATATGATGAAAATAGATAGTAAATACAGTGAACTAAACAGGACGAACTGTGCCTCTCGTCCTGGTGGACTCGGACTGCAGAGTGCTGCATGTTGGCAGCGGCTGTGATCCGTCAGGTTTTTAAACTTCAGTCAACATGAGTCAAGTCTTGGTCCTGTTTGGGATGTTAGTTGGGCGTGCAGCTTTCCACTCATTTATACCAGTGTTACTGTTTGTGTTGATTTTCATTTGACTTGCTCTGTAATTGCACCACCAAACTCTAGATGGCAACACTGGTTCTTTTCTGCAGTTCTCAGCTTCCTTTTGTGTGCTTCCTTTATGTCAGTGGTTCCCAAACCATTTCCGGTGGGCTCCGCTTTGGTTTATAAGAACAATTTTACACAACTTACTCTTTGTTTTGATAGACCTGCTCTTATCAGGTTTGTTTATCTAAGATGCAGCCAGAGATAGAGGCGGTGGAACGCAGTGCTACCGATTACATTTGCTGGCGGAGGTCACCTGGTGGACCTGCTGCTCCAGGGGATGTTCATGGCAGCTGTGACCACCGTCTGCTTCTGGCCAGACTGACAAGCTGACAAGTTCTGCTGTTTATGACAGCAAGATAAATAATTATACAAAAATGAAGTCTGGATATTGAATTTGGAAGCCAGATGAAAGAATCAGATAAGGAATGAATATCTTATCTCTGCGTCCAGTCCTCCTGCAGACCACACCACCACCCTAAAACACGGAACCCAACAGTGTTCTTGGTGAAAACCAGCCGGGCTTCACACTCGCTACGCCGCCCACTCCTGCCTCTGAATACCTTCACTTTTTGTTCAATTAAAATAATTTCTCATCTGATGTTGTTCGTTTATCAGACTGTAATTCCACTTGTAGCCATGTTTGTGTCCACGTGCGTGAAGAAGACTAATGATGGACAGGTTGACGACAGCTTCCTCCTAGTGGAAGGCTTGGCAGTCATCATCTGTGTAGTACGGTGTATGGCCAGTATGAAATATTTGCTTTCAGAAGCATTCATCCAGTGTATCTGCAGGAATTTTAGAAACCAGACTGTGTGGAAGAGTCTCCGTTGTCTCCACGAAGCCTGAAGGACACCTGGTGCCCAGATAAATGCGTATCTACTAGATAGTACTTATCTAGTGCGTAACGGGACTTCTTTTGCTGTCTCTCTGCACATATAAAGTGATAATGTGATCTAATTGTCTGACTTATGTGATTCTCGTGGCTCTGATACTCGTTTTTCATTTTCTTTGATTTGAAATCTTCAATCTTCAATCATTTTGGCTCATGAGCCCTAAAAAACAAACAAGCAAACATGTCTACAATAACTGATGCAGTACTTGGTATATCCTACAAGTACTTTACTGTTTCTGGACACCCAGAGTACCCCAGTAAAACATTTACATTTTATTTTAAGCATTTATATTATATATATTATATATTACAGGCAAGAGGCAGGGGATATTTCAAACAAATAAGATGAAATATATAATTTGTGAGCCTTTGAGGTTGTTTTTTTTTTTTTAATCTTTGAACAAAATGTCTTCATGGTGAGACGTAGAAATGGTGGTGATGGTGACGTCCTCACAAAAACAAGACTCTTACTCTTACAAGTAAAGCTACTCTCCTGAATGTTTAAGAGATAAGTATAATAATCCAATAATGTCTTTTCGTGACCCCATCTTGTAGATTTGAATGCTGATCACCTCTGACAAAAACAAGCCCATTAACAGCAGCGTCAGTGGAAACTTCCGATGCTCAGTGCAGCAGTGAGGGACGGTAAAGAGCTTTTCAGCTCCTGAGTTATTGCTCTTCAAGTTGCTCTTGACTCAGAATTTCCTCAGCAACCCCCCACAATGAGACACGCTTCCTCTCAGGATCAGTCCATGTTTAGGCTACAGTCAGTCACACATCAGTCCTTCTGTAATTGCAGGCATCACTGCCGCAGCTGAGCATCAAGAGCAAGAATAGTTTTGTGTTTTGGAGACTGGATTCAGTCAGTGTCACAAGGGCATAAGACTGGATGGACGGATCCCTCCGATGCAGCAAAATCAAACCAGTGCAACATCAGCAAATACTCCCTGCATTGTTCTTTTACTCTCTTGTGGGCGGAGAGGGTGAAAAAATAACTTGGCTCCAAGGTTCGACCATCTTCGGTCCTCCCAGTTTTCTCTGGATGGAGAATTCATTTGCTCCTGTAGAAATGTGTATTTCAGTTGTAAGTTTCAATTATCATGTCCTGAGAATGGAGAACATTTCCTGTCAGCTGGACAAAAACTAGACAATAAGAGGGCTGAAATAGATTTTTTCCTACAGGACCTCAAGCTTATTTTTTTTCTTTTGTATATAAAGTGCCAATACATTTTAGACAAGTTCCCCACTGTAGTCATGATATGATACAGATGTGGCAGCAGCCCCTACAGGAAGGCTTCCTGCTCTACAGGAAGTCCGTCTCCTACTTTGGTGTCTCTGCTCATGACAAATAGTTCTGCTCACATCTGGGTGATGAAAAGGTGCAGGAGACAGTTTTAGACTCCAGAATGTCTTTCAGTTCAGCTGAACATAACATTGTTGATGTTTCCACCTACCCTTTCACAGACTGGTCAGCTTCATGGTGGTAGAACTGAACTGAATAGACCCAAGCCCAGGCTGAGATGACGTTTCGACTGGGATTTAGGATTACCCTGGTCTGGTGCATCCTGGCCTTGACCCTTTCCAGTAAGAAAGTGGAAGCTCAGAGAGCAGGTAAGAGCGCTAAGCATGAAGAGCTGGCCATCGTGGCTGTTGGTGAACCTCTATTTACTACGTGTTTGTCTCCTGCAGGGTGTAAGAATGTCCACTATGACCTGGCATTTATCTTGGATACCTCGTCCAGTGTGGGAAAAGAAAACTTTGACAAGATCAGGCAATGGGTGGCCAACCTGGTGGACTCTTTTGACGTGGCGCCTGACAAGACAAGAGTAGCAGTGGTTCGCTACAGTGACAGGCCAACCATTGAGTTTAACCTGGAGCGATACAGGACGCTGGAAGACGTAAAGAGAGCTGCTCGTAACATTCGCTACCTGGGGGGTAACACGATGACTGGGGATGCCATCAGCTACACCACCAACAACATCTTCACAGAGAGAAACGGAGCACGGCCGGTCGCCAGAGGCATTCAGAGGGTGGCCATCCTTCTAACAGACGGCCGAAGCCAGGATTATGTTCTGGAGCCCTCAAAGGCAGCTGCTACAGCCAACATCAGGATGTTTGCAGTGGGCATCGGGGAGGCTCTGAAGGAAGAGCTGGAGGAGATCGCAGCCGAGCCAAAGAATGCCCACGTCTTTCATGTGACTGACTTTAATGCCATTGACAAAATCAGGGGCCGGCTGAGGAGGAGGCTGTGTGAGAGTAAGTTAGTCATCAAACTCCCTTCAGACACACGAACACTGCATACCACATGAATTCCTTCAGAGGCCTTACTTTAAAGGGACTGCCACACCCTGAACCTGCATGTAATTAAAATTAGACTCTTATTTTAACCTTTAACCATCGTGCAGAGGAAAGACCCTGACCACAAATCCCCACCCCAACCACAGAGAGCTGCACATGGATCCTCGCTTCTCTTGATCGGCTGTGAAGCCTGCGAGGGGGCTTGTAAATGATAGTTTCCTAACCAAGACATATCTGTGGTGTCGCAGCCTTTTGACTGCTGCTTCAGCGCAGAGGCGTTTAGCACTGGAAGGCCCGTCTTATGTTAACCTCAGTGGCTTTTCTGACGAGAAAATTCTTTCACCAGAGGCTTAGAAAATACTTGACATAGCCATGTAACTGAAGTAAACAGTTATATGTTGTTATATAGCAGGTACAATAGCAAGTGGCAGGACAAGGAACAAAACTAATTGTGCAGAATATTTGTATGTATAAACTGTTCAGCTTGACAGCAGAAAATAAACACATTCACAGTCTGGAAAAAACAACCTAAAAACAGTTTTGTGTCTGTGTTTAGGATTTGAGACCTATCATCACTTTAGCAACTTAGTGCTTACCAATTCTGATGAATTTGACAGTTTGATCTTTTTCATTCCTGGTTGTATTTGCTGCTGTTTTGTTACTTTATTCATTTTTATTAGTTTGTTTATAGAGGACTTAGGGATTTATTGGTTGTGTTTGTCTGTTGTTTTTAACCTGTGTAGCACTTTGTCCACCTGAGGTTGTTTTAAATGTGCTACAAAGATAAACAATACTGGATTTGACTTGATTTTAAAGACATGGGTCATTGTGCCGTTAATTATATCGTCAGACTGGCTCTGAGTCGCCTCATCAAGCCACTGATCAGCTATGGCCCACGGTCTTTGGTTGGGGGAAACGCTTGTTTAGGCAGCCAAAATGAAGGAGTCCTTTCCCAGTCCAGGGCTGATGGTGAAGGCTGACTCACCTTAGTCACACTTATCGGATCTGCATCTGATCGTGTTGGGATGCAAACATCTGCTGAATGTGATGTAATGTGTTGATCAGTCGAGCGTCCTGGTGGGACCTGATAGAAGCTCCATTAGTCCTCGTTTCAGCTCCAGCAGGACTCGTTTTAAATGTTGTTTCAGTAGTGAGTAATGAGGACGGATGGACAGACTCCCTCGTAATGAATGATGGGTAAATCTGGTTTTCAGCAGAGCTTGGCGTGGGCTGAGCCTGTTTGTGGCGAAGGCATTGGGCCATGGTCCAATCCAAAACCGGTACCCATATCTGGATTAACTGGGATAGGTCAAATGGCACCCTCTAGTCTCAGATCACAGATCTTTTTATGTAGTCTAATGTTTGAACTAAATTTCACCAGTCCACACACCTCTTGTGCTCCAAGGCCAACCCATAAATTCATTATAAGGCCAATAACTTCTGACATTGCTGCTGAACAGATACTCTATCTGCCCACAAGGTTATATATGAAGTATGCTGATCAGCAAGTTTGTACTCCTGAAAAAAACCAAAGGCTAAATTTACAATGGGAGAAAAATGTTCCAAAGTTTTCTTCCTCTAATCTTATAAATCGCCAGGCGAGAGTCTCCAAGAATATCGGTGGTCAGCACAACTGGCTCTCTGAGCAATGCCAGTTATTTTCTCTCAGAAAATTACAGCTCTAATGTTTCAAGTGGGTCCAGTACAGACTCTCAAATGTCAGATGTTAGAAGTTTTCACTTTTTAATCTATAGGTTTAAAAATGGACACTGTTTACTCTGCACTGCGCTGCTTCATTAGAGCATGTGCGGCTTCACCTGTAACACGAGCTCACGGGATTCCACGTGGGATCTTACATGCCAACAGCGTCACAACGAGTCCACCTGGAGCACATTAAGGAGAGCTCAACTACTTCTACTGGAGGAGTTAGTTTTATTTCTCTGTGCACAGATAAAGTAAAACATTGGTTGTAGGTGTGTAATGCTCACCAAGTTTTTTGCTGCTTCAAATTTAACTCAGTCAGATCCCTAAATTATAGCTCTGGGGCCACAAACGCAGGGAGTTGCTCAGCTCCGTAGCATGTAAAGATTTAAGGCTGCGCGACTGTAGTCTTCAAACAAGGAAGATGTATTTCCAGTCGTTCACAGATTGGAAAATGCTAGTTCACTGGTTTGCTTTATAAACAATCTAAAGCAAAAATCCTTCCAGGAGACCTTCCGCTCTTACTTTAAAAGCTCAAAGACAGAAGGAAATAAAGACTGTTAAGTTTGATAACTGAAGCTGCGTTGGCAGGAGGGAAAGACGGACAGCTGAACAAACTGTTTGGATTTTCTCATATGGCATTCTCACATCTTTGCATGGTGGAAAAACAAACCATATCGGCACAGTTGTCAAGCCACATGATGACTTTTATAGGCGCAATTGTAGAAAATTGCAGGGTTTGATGGTAGATGTGTGACAAATACCTGACCCAGCAGGGATGCTGCAGTGTCTCGTTGTGATATTTTCAGCTCCGATAATGTTTGTGTCTGGCAGCCAAGAGCATGCCGCCGGGTTAATAATAGTAATGAGTATTTTGTCAGGACACGCAAACCCGTGACAAACGCTGATGTAGGCCCGCAGTCATCCAGCTCATGGTAACTCGGAGGCAACCGGACTTCCTTTCCTTTTGTTCTGAAGATGTTCTCCTTCCATCTAGAAGGAACCTGCAATGTCTTCTGGATGGAAGGTCAAATATCTTCATAAACAAAGGAAAAGGAAGTTCAGTAGCCTTGAGTCAAGATATAAGTTATATTAATTTTGGGCAAATATTCCAGTCTTTTTGCAGGAATGGGAGAAAGTGGAAAATATCCAATTCAGAAATGTGTGTGGTTTTAAATATTTATTTTTACCAAACCTCAGGACAAAAGAGCACTTGTCGCAGCTGGTCATTTGCCACCCAGTAACCTTCAGGTTTTAGGTGTCAAGGTGGTAAAAGGAACAAGCCTGACAGGAGCGAAACTCAGTAACCACAAGCTGCCAGTCTGAGCTCGCCCATGAATCATGTGAGCTGATGTTACCTCACATTCATTCTGGTTAAATGTGTCCTTGTCTCAGACGTTGTTTCAGTAGTGATATCGGAAACGAGGACCGCCAGGACTCAGAGGACTGTGGAGCTCTGGCCTAGCTCCATCAGAGCCATCACAGCGATCTGGCTTAGACAGAAAAACCAACAGCAGCTCTGGATCTGCAACCGTGACCTGAACTCGTCCAGGTTGGGACAAAGCTGATTCCCCCAGAACAGGCAGCCAACGGGGTGAGCAGTTCAGCTTGGTCCCTGTCCACAGGCCAGCTGGTGGTCAGCGGTCAAACCCTGTCCTGCAACCTTTAAGCTCAACCAAGAACCAGCCATGGCAGTCAGCTTGTACAAACACGACAAACCTTGTTATATTTAAAATAAGACAGATTATCCTCTTTTGGCACTCAATTCACAGATTAGGTGTTAAATTCCTTGAAAACGATAAGTGCCAAGTAACTAAGGGGATGACATGGACCTGTGACATCATAGAGAGCAACGCAGCTGTCACTCAAAAATGCTCCCCTAATTATGTATACATTTTTACTTTTACATTTTTACATTTTACATGATGTGGTGGGTAAAAAGGTGACTGGTCAGTAGAGGAACCGCAGGTCTGGATCCAAACCCTAGTGGTCAGTAGAGGAACCGCAGGTCTGGATCCAAACCCTAGTGGTCAGTAGAGGAACCGCAGGTGTGGACCTGGACCCTACTGGTCAGTAGAGGAACTGCAGGTGTGGACCTGGACCCTAGTGGTCAGTAGAGGAACCGCAAGTGTGGACCTGGACCCTAGTGGTCAGTAGAGGAACCGCAGGTCTGGATCCAAACCCTAGTGGTCAGTAGAGGAACCGCAGGTGTGGCTCCAAACCCTAGTGGTCGGTAGAGGAGCTGCAGGTGTGGACCTGGACCCTAGTGGTCAGTAGAGGAACCGCAAGTGTGGACCTGGACCCTAGTGGTCAGTAGTGGAACCACAGGTCTGGATCTGGATAAGGACCCTACCGTCCAGCTGAGAAACTGCAGGTCTGGATCCAAAACCCCTAGTTGTCGGTAGAGGAACTGCAGGTCTGGATCCGAACCCTAGTGGTCGGTAGAGGAGCTGCAGGTCTGGATCCGAACCCTAGTGGTCGGCAGAGGAACCACAGGTCTGGTTCTGGACCCTAGTGGTCGGCAGAGGAACCGCAGGTCTGGTTCTGGACCCTAGTGGTCAGTAGAGAAACTGCAGGTTGGAAACATTCATCTATGGAGGATAGAAACATCCTTCAATTTTCAGCGATAGATGTAAATGATAAAGTTTTTACATGAAGTTCAGCAGAAGTCATTTCACGACTAGTAGTCGTAGTCGGTCTACTGTCGGACAACTGTGTAAAACGTTGCTCCTTTGTGTTTCCAGAAACTTCGAGGCAGCTGTAATCTAAAGTAGATCCCGGCATCTCTTCCAAGTCACCACATTTTAGCTGGTGCCAGACCGGGGAACACTACCATCCTGTCTGACTGCTTCCAATGATTGATTTTGTTTTTTTAATTTAAAAAGTTTATCTGCATTAGGAGTAAGTCCATTTTTCATCCCGTTTGCTTTCATCTAACATTTGAATAAGGAGTTTTTTCCTCATCTTTGAACTAGAAATTACACACCAGAGTCACTTTTTGAACTATTTTATCTGTAACAGCAAAATATGTTGCAAGTTAAAATCTGTGGGAGGGAAATGAAAAAAATGAAGATTTCTTATTATAAAATGTTCTTACAGAACTGAGCATACATCTGTATATATCGTTAATTTCCTCCCTGCTCACAAAAGTTTTAAACCATATTGTACAAGGAAAAAAAGAAAGGAAAGGTTTCCTAGCGGAGTCTCAGGCCTCCAAGATGTTCATCTGGTATGTTCATCAAGCACCGCTCCTTCCTGCTAGATAGGAGATTAAAGAGGATAAGGAAGCTGGGAAGGCCGAACTTCTCATGACGGTGTCTCCACAGTCAGGGGTCCTAACAGAGAAAATCCGTCTCTCCTTGGTCTTCAGCCTGGACTGTGGAATGGTTAGTGAACACCTGGATGAAGACCTCAGGTTACGATTGGGCTCACGAGGAGGCCAGATATGCACACAAGCCCAAAACATGGTTTGAAATGTATCGATAAAGTTTTACTTTCACTTCCAAAACTAAATGAAAGCCACGAGCTCTGTTTTCCCGTCGTTGGAAGAAGTTTAGCTGCTGCAGCCTCTGCTTGGATACTCAATGACTCAGCAGTACCAGCAGGAGCGAATGGCAGGCGTTCAGGTATGTCGTCCTGGACAGAAGTACATGACCTGTTGTTTAAAACCGTCATTCGATTTTGAGTGTAGAAACGTATAAATATCCTAAAACAGCATTTATTAGTGTCAAACTAAGCAGCATGTGTCACAGTCAGAAAAAAAACCTCCTGCCAATAAAAACTCAGTCTGAACTTGTTTACTTGTGTGTCAGTTTCGCCACTGTCCCGGAAATATGTGCGTGGAAATGTAAAACGGCTGCTGGTTCTCGCGTGGATGAGCGCCGCCTCGTTCAACCACCAGCACACGTCCCTCCCTCAGACATCAGCGGGACAGACAGGCCAGTCTGTCTGCAATGATGCCCTTCAGGTCGCATATCAGTCCTCAAACGTGGCTTCAGTGGCATCGTTCCTTCCTAGAAAATCCCAGAACCTCATATAAGTGTTAAAACCCGTCTTTGCTGTGTAGCCATGAAAACGCCACCGTTTACCATGAAGCAACTCTAACTGAACCTTGTCTTCTCTTCTCAGATGTCCTGTGTCCAAAAATGAAGGTTGAACCCGATCGCTTTCAGGCCAACAGCAGCAGTTATGGTCTCCAGGAGGTTCCAGGTATGTGACAAGTGCTGCTTTCTCAACGGCAACATGCAGTGTTGGCAGCGCCTGTCGGCCGCTAAGTCGGCTCTGAATCATCAAAGCATTTCCTACAGCCACGTTTGCCTTTTTTATATATATATTTTCATATACAATGTGAATAAAAACAAACTTTTTACATGCAAGAGATTAAGACAGCGTTCATGACTTTCCTTCAGCTCTTATCTGATTGCAGAATAAATTGGTTTATTCATGACTTGGAACGTGCTGCTTCTCTGGCAGTGTTCCACGCTGTCAACATTTCAATACACCCGCAAAAAGAAAAGGCTGCTGATGTGTGGATATAACCCATGTCCTGGTCTATGGAAAGCGCCTGCAGACAACCTGTGTTGTAACAGACAACCTGTGTTCTAACAGACAACCTGTGTTGTAACAGACGCTATATAAATAAAGTTTATTTGATATTTGTCAATGACATGGGAGTGGACACTAGACCAGTACACGCAACACTGTCATAGGAGATCGACACGGGACCTAGACAGGGGGATCTGGACAAGGGGAACTGGACATGGGACCAGAACAGGGGAGTAGGTCACGGGACCATGACACGGGAACTTGAAAGTGGGAACCTGGACATGTGAACAGGACACGGGACCTGGACATGGGACCTAAACATGGGACTGGGGCCGGGACCTGGACAGGGGAAGATGGACATGGGACCAGGACACAGGAACAGGACCAGAGTATTCTTCTTATTCTAACAAATGATGAGGACATCTGTCTGACAGATAAAGGTTTGTTAAAATGTAATAATTAAATATTGATTTAAATCGACACGAGAATGGAACATAAAAGAATTAAGGTTTTGAAACATCCTGGTCAAAATCCAGAGCTGGGACCTTCACCTGGGACCCTCACCTGGGACCCTCACCTGGGACCCTCACCTGGGACCTTCACCTGGGACCCTCACCTGGGACCCTCACCTGGGACCTTCACCTGGGACCCTCACCTGGGACCCTCACCTGGGACCTTCACCTGGGACCCTCACCTGGGACCCTCACCTGGGACCTTCACCTGGGACCCTCACCTGGGACCCTCACCTGGGACCCTCACCTGGGACCTTCACCTGGGACCTTCACCTGGGACCCTCACCTGGGACCTTCACCTGGGACCCTCACCTGGGACCCTCACCTGGGACCCTCACCTGGGACCTTCACCTGGGACCTTCACCTGGGACCCTCACCTGGGACCCTCACCTGGGACCCTCACCTGGGACCTTCACCTGGGACCCTCACCTGGGACCCTCACCTGGGACCCTCACCTGGGACCTTCACCTGGGACCCTCACCTGGGACCCTCACCTGGGACCTTCACCTGGGACCTTCACCTGGGACCCTCACCTGGGACCCTCACCTGGGACCCTCAGAGAACGTTGCATTTGTGAATGAACTGAAGCAACAACTGAAGCAAAGAAGGATGGACCGACATTCCCCCACAACCACGTGAGACATGATGAAGTCATGCAGCTTCCTCGGGTCCTGAGTATCGACTACCGCCCCCAGTTCCCCAGTTTCACTTTGTTTTGTCCTAATTCACATGATCTTTTCTAAAGTGAAGCGCGTTGCTGGACCGTGCAGGCTGCTGTGTTTTTCTCAGAGGCCTGGACTTTATCGTTAATCCAGAGAGGTCGGATGTTGTTACAGGAGCGTGTTTCGGGGAACTGAGTTCCTGTCTGTCTCCCACCCACATCCATCACACTAAGAGATATACCAGATGCACAGGCATGATTTATTATGACTCCCGCTACGGCCAAGTACAAGGAACAAGCTGTCGGAGCACTAGGGTTCTGTTTCGGGGGGGCTGGCTCTGAACACACCCGACTGGCACAACAGTCGCTGATCATTCGCTCAGATGATGTGAGCAGACTGCTGAACGATTGTCTTGTAAATGCTGACGGACTTAGTTGTAGTCTGAGAAATGTATTCTTGTTTGGCAACAAAAACCTTCATAGGCCACCAGGAACCTTTATAAAACGGGAAAGTCCCATCAAGGACTTGAATTAGAAAATACAAACGACTGATCTGTATAAACAGTATAAACACTGTGCAATAACTGAGGTTGAGAGTGACTGGTTGTCTGTGGACGGGGGAGGAACCCAGAGCAGCTGGAGAACCCGCGTACACTCACTATATATTCGGTATTTGAAGTGAGTGATTCACGTCAGTGGGCCAAGTCACACCTGAGTAAATTCAGCCAACCAGACTTTCTGTATCCACCAAACTTCACTTCATAACCTGCTGGTTTGGAGCCCCAGCGTGCTGGAAACAGCTTTTCTGCTGCATTTATTTGTTATTTTGACTGCAGCGTGTCACAGACGTCAGGTAATTGAGTCAAGTTTTCTACAACTTGTGTTGTAATAGAAGCTATATAAATAATATTGAATTGAATTGGAACATTTTGAAAGAAGAGCATATTGTGGCTCCTTTAATTTGTACAAAAGCTGGTAACCTGCCCGTGTGTGTCCGTTTGTTTTCCTTTCTTCGAGGTCAGACGTTCCCGCTCTCTGGGTGGAGTTTGAGCTGCATGGTTCGATTAGCAGGAACGAGCTGTCCTCTGTTTCTGACGTGTTGCCAGACGTCTGGTGGAAGCAGGCCTTTGTGTCTGTAGGCTTCTTACTCTAAAAACGCGTCTAAAACAGAAGCCTTTCTGACACGGTCTTACAAAAAACCCCAGGAATCTTAACTGAGTTAACTTTACTGTCTGACGTGGAGGAAGCATGTCTCAAGCAAACGTCTGAGTTCATCTGTCTACGGTTGGACGCTGATTTGAGCAGTAATCTATCACACCGAGGACTTTGCACTGGATCGAACCTGCCGAGCAGCAGAGACGGCAGTGCCACACTGGCAGGTCACATGATCACATTCTTGTTATTGGGTTGGGGCTGATTATGCGGCTTTGCTTTGCTACTCAGCTGTAAAAGGAATAAGAGCAAGCTTTGGATAAATCACTGGAAGCCACTCTTGTCATGCACAGATGTGCCATAACTACATGACTTTGGAACAAATCCTTGGTTCAGGTTAGATCTTTTTGAGTTTTCTAGAAGGTTTTTTCTTAGGAAGCTCTTTCTTGTAATCTGAGGTGAGATTATTGTGGGACTGTTTATTTTACATTTTCATTCCATGTTTGTTTACTAATCCTGATCCTGTTTTCTGCAGTGGACCACATTCTGGTCCACGGACCACCATGAGAGCATGAGGAGGTCCAACAGGTCTACAAGACACGATTCTGGCACACTGAGAGCAGTTTGAGACACGTTTTGGCCTCCTGTATGTCCACTTGAGCGCAGGCAGTTGTGTTATGAGAGCCAGAGGCTGTGAAGCACCTTTGAGGTTCTTCACTATCGACTGCACAGATGTTGCCAACTGCTCTGATCAAAAGAGCGCTGTGCTCATGAGTTGCTTTCCTCAGTGTGTAAACTCATGTGGCTCCCGCCACAGATCACCCTATTGGTTGTTCTGTTGCGTCCAAAATAACTTTTTTGGGCTGATTATATGCCGTCAGCTGCCAGTCCAAATTACAGCTCTGTGCTCAGATGGGCCCCGGGAAGCCACAGAAGTGGCTCCTGAGCCAAGCGCACCACCAGGCGCGGCGACAGAAAGAATCAAGGCCGACAGGACTCACAGCTGTGGGGTGTCCTCGGCCAGCGGATCTCCTGAGTGTGGAAGTCCACGGACTAAAGCGCTGATGCACTTTATTTAAGATGTTTGTTTTTTATGTTGCTCAGATTCAACCTCTTCAACATCACTGTGCTGATGTTACTCCGCCCTGCCTGTTTCATTAATACTGTTTTGTGTGTCAAAACATAATAAATGATGTGATCATGATGTGTGTGTGTGTGTGTGTGTGTGTGTGTGTGTGTGTGTGTGTGTGTGTGTGTGAGTGTGTGTGTGTGTGTGTGTGTGTGTGTGTGTGTGTGTGTGTGTGTGTGTGTTGGGGGGGGTTATGATTTGGTACCTGGACTGACACAAATGAGACAAATGAACCAAACCTTTAACTTAAACACAGCACCACATGCTCATCCATCCTTAATCTTTCTGTTCAAAGCCAAATAAGAAACAGCATCCTCTTCTGGCCGATCCCGTCACTGCGCAACGGGTTTCTATAAAGCAGAGGAATGCCCCGTCTCCTGACCTCAGCCCCTCCCCCACTGCCCCACGTGACCCTGACAAGGATAAAAGGAGTATATAAATGGATGGATGGCTTTAGGAATACATGATATTCTCCTCACAGTTCTTTGAGGACCAGCACAAGTGAAAACAATCTCATTTAATCCTTGAAAGATGATCCGACTTTATTCTTATAAACAAAGAAGCTGTGGTGGAAGGCTGAACCCCTCAGTTATTCCGTCTGTCATGACAGCTTTTCTTTTTAATGTTATTTCTTACTGTGTTACTAATGGCAAAGGGGCAGCAGTGTGTCTTACCACCTGTTTCCAGGCTCTTCAAAAACATCCACTAAGCGTCTGCCGGGCTCTCATGTTACCAGTTTAAGGCTCTGCTTTCCTCTTTGAAGGATTAGTGTTCTCGTGTCAATATTCCCACCAGAAACCTTGAGTCCAACATGTTTTTCCTTCATTTTTAAAGTCCTGTACAAATGTATTGAGTCTTTCTTCATCATTTGTGTGCAATCATGACAGATTTTTTTTTCAGAAGAGCTCAGTTCACACCTGCTTTTAGTGAGAACTGCGCAGATCGTCCCATTTCCTTTGCTGCAACACTTGTTGAGTGTACGAGGGAGTGTCCTTTCTAGACCCCTAAATACGGTCTGTGGTCGGGCCACTTAAAAAGTCTCACGCTGCAGAGTAGTGTACACTCATGCAACACCGCTCCGAGTCATGAGAGCACTTCACCAATGATGACTGCCAGTTTTCCTCTGGCAGCAAATCTAACAAGCATTTCATTGGCCCCCAAAAGGAAAACGACTCAATTTTCCAGTTGTTCAGTAATACAACAATTTGAGCGGCTGCAGGGTGCGGTGGGACTGACCCAGCAAAAACCCAACCCACCTCCAGATATCTGACAAAACCACAACCCAAACTCTCAGCTCAAGACCCCGGAGTGCTTATTTGTGTGTATGAGGAGATCCTGGCGATAAGGGCCACTCTGTTGAGGACTGCGGTGTCCACAGTCTGACCAGGGACGGCAGGTGGCTTAACGGAGAAGTCCAGCAGTTACAGTGCAGCCAGGGCTCTCTAGAACCGTTCACGCCTTCACTGATGTGACCACAACAATTCACATGGGGACTGGTGACAATGTACAGTGAATGCAAGAGCCGTTCTGCCCACAGGAGGGACTGGTGGCTCAGCGACTGCGTTTGACTTGAAAAGCCCGAGA
This sequence comes from Xenentodon cancila, assembly GCA_014839995.1. NCBI lineage: Eukaryota > Metazoa > Chordata > Actinopteri > Beloniformes > Belonidae > Xenentodon > Xenentodon cancila. The sequence continues at coordinate 656,298 of CM026217.1, read as the reverse complement.
GCTTGTTGGCCATTGGTCACTTTTCCTTTTTCATTTCAGACGTGAATCATCTTCAAGATCCAAGAAAAGACGTCCAGTTGTCTTCTATGCAAGCTTTATAAGGAGTATCAGTTTTGAGTCTAAATGAGTCATTCTGCTGTGTTCATGTAGGGTTCGATCTGATGGAGTACTTCAGCGTGAAAGACATTCTGGGAACCAGATTTGATGACGGTCAGAGTTCATACGTGCGCCTGGGCACCATGCCGATAGTGCAGCAAACAGAGTAAGTGTAGTGCAAACTGTTTATCACATTTCAGATTGTCCACAAAACATATACAGAGGTGACACTGAAGTGCGTGGCCACACGAACCAGGTGGCGAGATAAGAAATGGTTTTACTGGTCCCATTCTGACGACCAGTTGGCCCCCATTTGTGGGTTGTATTTGCTGCGCTGAAAAACAAACTACCTGCATGCTTCCTAAGTGTTCTTGGTGCTTGAATCATTTGAGGCTGATCTAGGTAGCGATGCCACTTCTGACCACACAAAAGAGCCACTGACAATACGTCACAATCTGGGATGTGTTGTAATAGTACTTTATACCACTAGAGGGGAACCCTTGTGTCTTACTCCATGAATGTCCTTGTGATATGCTGCCACCATGTGGTCAGAAGTAGTGTTGCTACATATAGTGGCTTTAATGATTTTATAGCATTGTTCAACATTGTAGCAATGTTAAATCTTGTTTTTGAACATTTCAATGATTTTCTCACACATTCATTGAAGAAGTGAAGTTCCTCTGCAGCAGAATTGTACATGTGAAGGATATATTTGTGTATAATAAATGTGTAAATAGTTGTTTTTTACAAACACAAGAACAGGGGGGCAGGAAGCAGAGACTGAATGAGACTGAACCAATGTGATCGTTTCTCGCAGACAAAACACTTTAGTATCGCCGCGTCCGCCGAAGCTCATGGCTAATGTAGCAGGAGGACGGGACTTTACGCAGATGATTACACTTACAAACTCTCAACCACAAAAGGCTCACCCTCTAGTTCGCCGTTGTTTTAACAGATGCTCTCAATTAACAGATAATTACATAGTTAGGCTGGCCTATGGCTGCTTGAACATTTTAAAGTCTGTTTATGAAATCCAGAAACTAAACCATAATAAAGCAATAACAATATCATTTTATTCTGCAGACAGGTGTTTCCTCAAGGTTTGCCAGAGGAATATGCTTTTGTGACGACATTCAAATTCAGGAAAACCTCAAGGCGTGAAGATTGGTACCTCTGGCAAATTTATGACAAATATGGGATCCCACAGGTGGGTCAGCCAGATGTGAATGTTGATTCTCCCAGTTCAAAAGGTTGTAGCCTCAGCTCACCCCCTATTTCAGCTTCTTGTTAAACTGATGGGTTGTTGGAAAAAGGGCAGAAACATGTTTGAGTTTCTTTCATTTACATGATCCTACCTCTGATTTGGCAGGTGTCCATCCGTCTGGATGGTGAGAACAAGGCGGTGGAGTATAACGCTGTCGGACTGACACAGGGCGCTGTCAGAGCTGTGTTCAAGAGCCCTGAAGTCGATAACTTGTTTGACCGCTCTTGGCACAAGATCGCCCTCAGCGTGGAGGCCAAGTCTGTCTCCTTGTACCTGGACTGCAAACACATCGACACAAAACCAATTGGAGACAGGGAGGACATAGATATTCAGGGCAAGACAGTAATTGGGAAAAGGCTGTATGACAGTGTGCCAATTGATGTGAGTCTGTACAAGTATTCGTGATATGTTTTATTCATATATCTCTGTTATTGGAAGATGGACCGTTCATCAATTCATTGTCGGATTACATGCAGTTTGACCTCCAGAGAATGACGATTTACTGTGATTCCAAACATGCGGAGCTGGAAACCTGCTGTGACATCCCCAATGGACCTGTGAGTGTTAAAACACCCGCACTTTGCACCCTTTTACAGAATTAAACTACATATGTTACAAAAACAAGAAATCAGTTCAATTAAGTTTTATTTATACAGCATCTATTACAACACAAGTTGCTCCTCTCACTCTGGGAGAGGACGCTCCGAATCTTTGTGATATTATGAAGAAGAAAAAATGCTGATTAATATGCTGTCTAAATGACAAATCCTTCAAAGAAAATGACTCCAAGGTTCCTCACAGTTTTACTGGAGGCCATCGCAACACCATCTAATCCCTTCCTCAGGTGTTTGGGACCACAAACAACAACCTCTGTTTTTATCAGAATTTAGGAGCAAAAAATTAATGGACAGACAGTGTGATAGATAGATTTAGCTCTATTAATGACTGAGGTCAGCTCAGAGAGGTCCACAGGAACCAAACAGTCTAGAGTCAGCTCAGAGAGGTCCACAGGAACCAAACAGTCTAGAGTCAGCTCAGAGAGGTCTACAGGAACCAGACAGTCTAGAGTCAGCTCAGAGAGGTCTACAGGAACCAAACAATCTACAGTCAGGTCAGGGAGGTCTACAGGAACCAGACAATCTAGAGTCAGGTCAGGGAGGTCTACAGGAACAAAACAGTCTAGAGTCAGGTCAGGGAGGTCTACAGGAACCAAACAGTCTAGAGTCAGGTCAGGGAGGTCTACAGGAACAAAACAGTCTAGAGTCAGGTCAGGGAGGTCTACAGGAACAAAACAGTCTAGAGTCAGGTCAGAGAGGTCTACAGGAACCAAACAGTCTAGAGTCAGCTCAGGGAGGTCTACAGGAACCAGACAGTCTAGAGTCAGCTCAGAGAGGTCTACAGGAACCAAACAATCTACAGTCAGGTCAGTAAGGTCTACAGGAACCAAACCGTCGAGAGCTGGGTCAGAGAGGTCAACAGGAACCAAACAGTCTAGAGTCAGGTCAGAGCCTAAGGGAGTCGCCGAAGCTGAATAAATGCCCACAGCCACTGCCGGGTGGTTTTGGCCGATTTCCTCTCTAATTCTGACAATTTTATTGCTAAAGAAGCTCATAAAGTCTTCACTACTGAGAGCTGCAGGGATGCACGGCTCAACAGAGTTGTGGCTCTTTGTCAGCCTGGCTACAGTGCTGAACAGAAAATCTGGGTTATTTTTTTTAATTTCTATGAACAGTGAGTAATAAGCTGTTTTAGTTTCACGAAGGACTTTTTTTAATATACTATTAGACTTTGTCACACAGTCCTGTGCAAAAGTTAGTATATTCTTTTTAATCTTTGTGTGTGCGTGCAGAAAAAAAATAGAAACCATCTGTTCATAATGGGTATTAGGATTAGAGTTGGGTAGTTCATACAAAATACAACATAATTTTATTCAGCATGCTATTAAATATTTAAAAAAAAAGAAAGCAAAAAGAAAATATTACCATATGTGAGCACCCCTCGCTATTGGTTCCATCAAGTCTGAGAGTAAGTTTCAGCTATGTGCCATTAATCATTGATCAATCAATCATGATTAACTGGTCATCAGTGGGTAACCTCTCTAAAAACAAAGTGTATCATTCTACCTCACCCTTGATGTAAAATCTAGCAATGGTGCCCTTTGTGTGGTCACCACTTCAGACAAACAAATATATATACCCAACCAGAGAAAAAGTAATTCATCCAATAATATGCCTCTTTTTATGTATAAAGCTGTACACTGGAATGCATATAACCTGCCACTGAGACGGTATGAGCTGCTTAGACACTGAGGACTTCCAGAGTATGAAAGTGTAGCCGTGTGTGATGTCACAGTCACTGTCAAGTTTCAATGATTAATTATCACATCATTTTTTTACATTGTTATTTCTAAATAAAATTTCAGTGTCCTTTTAAAGTGGTGACAGAGGCCCCCCGTGTGCCGACCTCCACTCCAACACCAACAGCCGTGGAGCAAAAAAGAGGCCCTCAGACCAACTGCTCCTGCCCTGCCGGGGAGAAGGTAAAGCCACACTTATCCCCATCCTTTATCTCCGTGGTTGAGTGGGAATCCTTCCTGTAATGGCTCTGAAGAGACGGCTGTATTCTCATTTCTCGCAGGGTGATATCGGTGCACCGGGTGTTGCAGGACCAAAGGGTGAAAAGGTCATCTACCGTTGTAATTTAGCATGAGATTGAGTGTGAGACATGAAATAATGGTATCTTTATTTTTATTCTTTTTTTTTGTTTTGTGAAACTGCCCACCTTTTCAGGGTAACCTTGGCCCTAAAGGTGCTATTGGACCACGAGGCATCAAAGGAGAAAAAGGAGAATCTGTATGAAACCTTAAAACATTTACATTTGTTTTAATGGGTTAGGGTTACGAACCGTTGTAACAAATTTAATTTAATCATTTAGCTTCAGAGGTTTTACAGAAATATACTGTCACATATACTTAGTCCATTTCACACTGCATGCCTTCCAGCTATTAAGCTTTCCGCCTCGATAATAATTGATCCTTATTGATTAATTATTTGCAGGGCAAATTAGGCTCTGTCAAAGGTGACAGAGGTGAGAAGGTAAGTAATCCTGTCGCTCATGACTCTGCATGAGCATCCTCTTAACTCAACTTCCTATTTGCCTGCATATGATGCATATTTTATATGCATGTGGACAAAACATCCCACTCTCCTGAAAACATCTATTTTCTGTCAAGTTTCTTTCAAACATACTCTGTCTGTGTGTATTTCTGCTCTCTCTGCCATATACATTATATATATATATATATATATATACATATATATATATATATACACACACACACACACACACACACACACACGCTGCATAACAACCAGGAATTGGTCTTTTCATTGTTTTCAGTTCTTACTTCTGGACTGCTTTGAGAATACACCTGAGAACGTTTTAGCAGGGCTTTTATTTTACTGTTGGAAATGCAGGCAGACAGAAAGCTCATATCCGCACACATATTTCATCATTTGTAGCTCTCATTTTTAGGTCAAAATAAATCTTAAAATGATAAATGATGGTGGTAAAACTGTCTTAAAGAAAAGAAAATCTACATTTTTGTCGCCAGTGTAGACTGCAGTGTTCCACGCTGCGGTATTTCTGAAGACAACTGTACTTCCTTTTCTTTTGTTCTTGAAGAGCATCTTCACGTTGTCCTGAGTTTGCTTTCTGGTAAAATGTATTCAAAAACAAAAAAGAAAAGGCAGTTGACTACCAGATGAATAACAATATATAATAATATATAATGCAACCTTGTCACTTTGAGACTTTGTGAGTCTGCTTAATACAGCACAAAGGAACTTTGACATTTTTAGCTTCACACGTCCCCCTGGTCCCCCCAGTTAAGTCACTTTGATGACATTGCCCAAGATTTTCTGTTGTTTAACCTCTTGTTTGGTCACTGTCTCGATTTCTCCTCCATCACTACTTTTTTGAGTTTGTCTTTAAGTTGAACACACACACACACACACATATATATATATATATATATATATATATATATATATATATATATATATATATATATATATATATATATATATATATATATATGTGTGTGTGTGTGTGTGTAAATAATAAATTGCTCCATTTTTGCTGCGCTTTAGCTTCACAGGCCAGGATCAGTGAAGACGTATCCAGCTTCACCACATTTATCTCTAAACAGCTTCATTTCTTGCTGAATTCGCTGTATCTTGGAAGTGAGTAAAACAAAACAGTTTTAGCAGCAATTTCAAAACAGGTGCAGGCAGTAGACAGGTATAGAGGAGTCAAGACTCCACCCCTACAACCAGCTGCTATGAACGGGCTTGTAAAGACATGCTTCAAATGTCTGTTTTCTGGCATAAAGCTGTACACTGGAATGCATATAACCTGCCACTGAGACGGTATGAGCTGCTTAGACACTGAGGACTTCCAGAGTATGAAAGTGTAGCCGTGTGTGATGTCACAGTCACTGTCAAGTTTCAATGATTAATTATCACATCATTTTTTTACATTGTTATTGTTTCGACCTCCACTCCAATATATTTTACAAACATTTCATTAATAATGATTGTGAATGCGTGTCAGCTTTGACAAAATGACAGAATTTGTTTCCTTTGAATGAAACTTTAAAGCGGACCATCCCTGTTTCTTATCCGTTTGTTCCTCTCTGCTTCACCATCTGTGTTCACTCTCTGAAAAAAAGGCTGCAATTTGCTGGTGTAAACCTCTAAACCAGAAGCAAACACATGACATCATCCAGCGTCAAGGTTAAAAATGCTGCATCCCAGTTGGGTGGAAGTCATTTCATCCTGCTTTGATTGCCTCTAATTGCACCGATAGTACCCTGCGTAACCAAGCTGCTGTACATAAAGTAGTTTTGGCGCAGGGTTCATCTGAGCAGGGGTCCTTAATCTTAATCAGGGGTCTTAATCTCTGTGGTGAAAGAAACCCTCTATGGTAATATGATGTAGGCATAGAATAATTAAAGGGCAAACTTCTGTGACTAGTAAAGTGGTTTATGAAGCAGGGGGAAGTCTTGCGGTGAGCTCGACCTCTCGGTATGGTGTAATTTAAGAGCCATTAGTTCTCACTAAGTCCAGCTTTGAAATTCCACTAGACTCTTTCAAAATTAAATGAGTGTACAGCTCCAAAGTGCAACACTGGGATGACATTCGGGACACCTACGGTTCCCAGAGTCTTTGGCTGAGTGTGCCAGTGGGTCTGCTATCGGCAGATTCTGCCTCTCGACTTCCCTCAGATATGTTATGTCTTGTCCTCTGTGTAGCTTTAACATCTCATTTGCTTGTGTTACTTCATGTTCATCCATTTCAATAAACAATTTTGTTATTGTATCACTAACATTGGTACTAGTCCATGTTTTACGTTAATCTGTGTACTAAACAATCGTCTGTAATGCGAGCAGGGTGATTTTCTGACAGCACGCCTTTGTCGCCTGCGCCGACCAACCTTCCTGATTGTGTTTGATTGAACTAAACACCTGCTTATATTTACAGGGTGATAGAGGCAGCATAGGGTTGCCAGGTGCTCTTGGACAAAAAGGAGAGAAGGTGTGATCCCGGAGATATGGAAGGGCTTTTCTTCTATTGTGTCGGGTCTTAAAAAGTCCTGCAGCGGTGTTAACTCTGTGTTTCCAATCTTGATAGGGTGTTGGTGGTGTGCCAGGTATTGATGGTTTACCTGGTGACAAAGGAGATCAAGTAAGAAAGCAAAGATTTTTCACATCAGTGTAATCTACATTGTGAAACTTCAAAATAATTAAAAGTTTGCACTATTTTTTTACAATCAGGGGGGAGCTGGTATGGCTGGAGCTCCAGGACTACCAGGTCAAGCTGGACTGAAGGTAAGTGAATGTGGTACAGTTCAGAAACGGCATGTCTGCACTTGGACCAGAGTTGAAGACGCAACAGAGACCCTGCCTGTTGAAAGACTTACGCATGGTAGAAACTGTTTCCACATTCAGGGATGTCTTTAGCTGTTATTTGTGGATTCTTCTGTACATTGCATCCATTGATCCATCTATTAACTGATCTGGGTTAGGCCTGGGGGGGCAGTAGCCTAAACAGAGAGGCCCAGACTTCACGCTCTCCATCACATCCTCCAGCATGTCCAAGGTGTTCCCAGGCCAGCCAAGAGATATGTCTGGTCGGACATGCCCGCATCGTCTTTAGGTGCCCAGACCACCTCAGTTAGCTCCTCTCGATGCCCCCTGATGACTGGACTTCACCCCCTATCTCTAAGGACATAATTGTTCCCATAATTAATGCTATTTCAAACAATCCTTCACTGGTAACTTGTTAAAGCTCTGTGAGTCAGCAGACGTCCACGGTCAAATCTATATCTCAAAATGACTCAGTGCTCTGAAGCCCTCAGGGATCTGCAGAATCAGCAGCAGACAGTTCTAAGGCAATAATTCAAATGTCCTAGTTCATTTGATGTTATTTTTAGGGGATCCAAGGAGATGTCGGAGTTCCTGGTGCACCTGGACCAAAAGGCGTCATTGTGAGTAATGCTGCGTAAAATGTGATGATGTTCCACATAAACTTGGGAATAAAATAATGATGTTGAAATATATTGTTATAGGGCGATTCTGGTGTAAAAGGTGAAAAGGGAGCTCCAGGATCCAGGGTAAGTAATTTCATAACCCACCAACACTTTATTGAAGTTTATAGTCTTTTAGTGTCACCGGTCTCAGATGTTACCCCCCTGACCATCGACCACAGCAGAGTTACTGCTGAGAGATAACCGAGTTGCTCCTTTTCTTTTCCTGTGCATGTTTTTCCCAGCCTGTCCCTGGATCTGAAATGGGATTCTAAGTTAAACCTGTACCAAACTGAAAACCTTGAGAAGAAACTTATCTTCTCAGACAGTGAGACCATTCCCCTCAGAAGGGCTGAACTGAGGGGCGTAATTGTTCAAACAGATGTGACTCCTTGATTCACTCTCCATACTTCCTGTCTGGAATTCTGTGGGGGCGTTTGGAGCGCTGCTCTGTCTGCAGTTACCTCTGACATGTGAAAACCTTCTGTTTTAGCGGAGAATCACACTGACGTTAGACTGCAACAAAGATTTCTTGTTTTTCAGTTAATATTTGTCTCACTGCATCAAAAGTGCTTTACGCCGAGGTCAGTGTGAAGCAGCGTAAACGTCATCACAATCCTTTTTGCTATGATTTCACATACTTTTAAGATTACATTTCTCTATATCTTACTGAGATATAAGCTTGATATAAGATTTCACTTTGACACTAAAACAGATGATTTTATAAAGTATAAAGTCGCTAGCTGACAGATTACTTTTCCATACGACAAAAGGGTTCATTGCACGTTCAAAGTGCTTTGTACTTCCATGCAGTCAGGCTGCGAACTTCCTGTCTGTGAAAGCTACTAGAAATGTACTTGCTTGTGTAAAAGAGTAAAAAGAAGAGGTGATTATACCGAGCCACGTGAGATGGAGGCCTAAGCAGTGTTTGAAGAGTTTACATGGTACAAACGGCTGCTCTAAAGAGGAAGGCAGGTTTATTAAGTACAAGATAATTCAAGGTGCTTTACACAGAAACGTTTTTTAGAAAATGCATTAAAAAGTTTGAGTTTGAAATCACACAGACATAAGTTAAAAAGAATTAAACAAGCGAGATACAAGAAATAAAGAGATGCTGTTGCATGCTAGCACCATGACTCAGCAGTTATTGTGTTGATCAGTTGGCACCGATTTAAATATCTGAAACATATGAAATATAGCTCAGAGCTGTCACTGATTTATTAGGAAGAATCAGCTTCAAAACCACAGAAATATCTCCCGTATACCACTGTAAGCTAAGCTTGCATTAGACTTTAAACACCTACGTTAAGTCCGTACAACGACTGGTGGAGGCGTCACAGCTTACAGCCGGAGATTTAAAATGAACAGTAAAACTGTGGCGTTCTGCTTTCTGAACACAGTGGCTTCAATGTGGGACAAGTGAGGAAACTAATGATGCTGACAGGCAGGTAGCAAAAATAACAAAAAAACCTGAATAAAGAATGGTGTAATACACGGTAACGGAGAGCCACAAACACCACCTTAAAACCAGTGTATGAAAACCCGGGGCTTCCAGGCGGCGTGGACGGTGGACAGGTTTGAGATGGAGAAAAGGAAAGCAGCTATTTTCTTTCTGTTACCACTGGGATGTTTATCTGATGAAAGAATTAGTGAAGGGAAAGGCACACAGATGAACTATGTATGGTTATTTATTGACTACTTCAAAAAACTGACAGCACATATCACTTGAACTAGAAAGGGCGTATGAAAAGGTTTACATTTCAGTTTATTGAAGCAGACAGTCCGCAAGCAAAAACAAGATGAACAATTTTTTTTTTACATATTCAGACATCAGAGAGGCAACCGTGCTGTGTAGAGCACTTCGTAGCAGGTAGGAGGGTATTTCACACATACTGAACCGTACGTTTTCACATTCGGTCACTTGACTGGGCTGCAAGTGTTACAACAGTTTTGCAGCGTTTATGTTTTACGTCTCTGAAAGTCGGTTTCAGTCCTACGTATGACCTGGGTACATGGTCTTAAGTTTGGTTCAGTACCAAGACATGATTGGGGAAAGACAGCACCTAACACCACCTCCTGGTGTAAAACATGGATTATTAGAGCATCTACATGTATCTGTCGATCCTTAATGATGTGACTGACCAAGCCGCAGCCTCGAATGCTGAATGAACTCAGACTCCAGGTTCAGCTTCAGCATCACCTGAACAAACAGGTTATGTTCAGAGGGTTTGTTGCCAAGAAGATTAACAGGCACTGCGCTTTTTGGAACCAAAAACATTGGTTTACACCAGATCAGTGAAATGTTGTATTGCTAGTATACAAAGCTGACCGGTGTCTTGTACACACCAATAAAAACACTTTATACAAACCTGCTTTACATTTTAGGGTGAAGAGGGTCTGGAAGGATTACCAGGAAAACCTGGGCTTCCTGGGAAAGATGTAAGTTGCTAATATCATGAATACAAACCAGTTTTGATTCATGATGCTTTTATGAGTCATCTCTGGATAATTAAGGCCTTCGTTTGCTGTTGATTAGGGTTTGAGAGGACTAGTGGGAGCACCTGGGCCCAGTGGATTTAAAGGCGACAAGGTTTGCTCGCCTTCTTTCCTTTCACTGCATAATTTCCTGTTGCTTGACTAGAAAAAGTGTATAGAGGACATGGCGACAAACATAATGTTATTAAGCTGTGCTGATGTGAACCATTTTAAAGCGTTATCATCAGACATTTCCCAAGCTGCCGTCTACTTTCTCCAGACATTCCTCCGTCTCCTCTGTGACCATCAAAGTCAGCCCACTCATTTGTGTAAGAGAATAAAGAGCAGAGTTCATTTCTGTAATTACTGACTTTGATGATTCTGTCAGTGGTGCACACATGCTTACAATACCACACCCATGTGTGCACATCCATACACATACGTAGAACCACAAGTTTCACTTTCCTTTAGCCTGCGATAAGTACACACTTTAGTACGACTCATCCATGAACTGTGGTAGCAGCTGTGTCATTATCGTATCACCTAAGGGGCTTTTCGCGGAGCTCTCTCGATTCTAATGACGGGCTGTTTCTACCACTGCTGTGCAAACTCTGTCACAGGGGGAGAGAGGCCTTCCAGGATTACCTGGGGATGTGGTGAGTACCAGAAATACGCAAAAGTAGAGAAAGTTGTCATTAGAACTACAGACTTTAGAGTTAGACTTACTTTGTTGTCATTGTACCAAACACAGCAGTCGTTGCTTGGCTTCCTGAGTGACAGAAATTAAGGTAGCTAGAAATCACCTGAATTTTTACAGTTGGTTATTGCTTGAATCAGATTAGCACGTCGTGGCGGAGACCGGCCTAATGGCCGTGATTCGCCGCTGAAGTTTATGTAGCACAAGTGCTGCTTTCCTCTGGACATGAATCACTGGAAAACTAGTTTGATTGTGCTAAAAACATAGAGCATGATTATTGCTGCTGTTTGTTAAGGTTGACAGTGTTAGTTTATTTGGATGTTTGGTCATCGGTTGGATTTGGTGCTCAGCTGCCTCTTTTCTGGCCTTTGACATCATGGGAAAATTCAATATATCAAAAGTTATCCACTGTTTTCACTTCAGGTGCAAAGGGAAGGCCTGCGGGGTGAAAAGGTGAGTAACTGAGCATTCACAGCAACAGGAACATTTGGGAACTGCTCTTCTGGGTTACTGGCCTTGCCTGGTTCTGTCAGTGAAATCATCTTGCTGTCGGTTTATGAGTTACTATAGGTGGCTTTCTTTTATATCTTCTTACTGCTTCATTTTTATATAGAGATGCTTCATCTGGTCATCTGGTGTTTCGTTTCATTCAGTGCCCACTGCCTGCCATGATCTCAATGGTTTCTCTGGAGAACCTCTTAGATTGTTTTGTGAGTCTAAACATCTAGGGGGTTGTTGGTGTTCCACCCTCAGGGCTTCATGACTCGGGGTTTGGTGTTTTACTTAAGGATACTTACTTAAGGATATTTTAACATTTGAAGTAATTAAGTTACATCAGACTCATAATAGAGCCATTGTAGTTGTCCTCACTCAGTCTGAGAATACCAGCCTGTCCCACCTACATTGGGTTGCAGGGTCACACATCTGAGTAAAGACCCCCAAAGTCCTACTGACATTATTTATAATCCAGTTTCCATCGTTCTAGGGAGATGCTGGACCTCCTGGGCCTCCTGGAGCAGAAGGACCTCCTGGACCTCCCGTAAGCATCCTGATTTCTTTCTTTATTTCTAATTCTGCTTGGCTCCCGATATGCTGTTGTCAAAGATTTGATGCTTTGCAAAGACATGTCATATAGATTTGGACTGTGGTGGTTCATTCCTCAGGGTCCTCCTGGTCTACAAGGTCTTCCAGGTGAAATGGGAGAGCCTGGCCAAAGGGTAAGAACGTCATTGTTTTGGGACACTGTCTAAATATGAGTCATTGTACTCTGAGAAACTGTATAATTGATGTATAATTCACCTGCACCCTTTCCTCATCAAGTGATCTTCTGCCAAAAGTTAGGCCCCCTCTCCTTTAATCCTGAATTCCTACATTCAAAACACAATAATACAGATCTGATTTTAGTTTTTGTAAACAAGCTGCAAGTGGCCGCTCCTTAATCCATCCACTTGTCCATTTTGTATTCCTTTTATTTATTGAGGGTCACGGGGGTCTGCAGGAGTCCATCCCAGCAGATGTTCACCTGGACTTCCTGTTTTGATCCCATGTATTTAAAAAAAATAAAATAATAATAATTAAAAAAAAAAGAAAAACATTGCAATGCACCTTTCAGGCAACTACAGCATCCACCATACAACTTTTTCACTGTTCCATTATTTATTTAATCAAATGGATAATGATAATAATTGTTAAAAGTAAAAATGAAACACAACCATGATTCAGAATAACTCTAAGACGAACTTTATGATCAAGTCTGTCACTAAAAGGTGGCCAAGTCCTGTGGCTGTGAGGACAGAGGCCCCAAACCATCATCCCTCCACCAACAAGCTTCACAGGGGGTCAGAGGTGTTGCTGCTGAATTGCTGTGTTTCGTTTTCTCCCAAAATGGTTGGGACATGAAGACCAAACATCCAAAAATCCTGTAATCACCTGACTAGATCATGTAATCACCTGACCAGATCCTGTAATCACCTGACTAGATCCTGTAATCACCTGACCAGATCCTGTAATCACCTGACTAGATCCTGTAATCACCTGACCAGTTCCTATAATCACTGACCAGATCCTATAACCACCTGACCAGATCCTGTATTCACTAGACCAGATCCTATAATCACCTGACCAGATCCTGTTTTCACCTGACCAGATCCTGTAATCACCTGACCAGATCATATAATCACCTGACCAGATCCTGTAATCACCTGACCAGATCCTGTAATCACCTGACTAGATCCTGTAATCACCTGACTAGATGCTGTAATCACCTGACCAGATCCTGTAATCACCTGACCAGATCCTGTAATCACCTGACCAGATCCTGTAATCACCTGACTAGATGCTGTAATCACCTGACCAGATCCTGTAATCACCTGACCAGATCCTGTAATCACCTGACTAGATCCTGTAATCACCTGACGAGATCCTGTAATCACCTGACCAGATCCTGTAATCACCTGACCAGATCCTATAACCACCTGACTAGATGCTGTAATCACCTGACCAGATCCTGTATTCACTAGACCAGATCCTATAATCACCTGACCAGATCCTGTTTTCACCTGACCAGATCCTATAATCACCTGACCAGATCATGTAATCACCTGACCAGATCCTGTAATCACCTGACCAGATCCTGTAATCACCTCCACTCTCAGATCTCTTCTACCCACTCTAAACCTGTTTATGAACAAACCCAAGAAGCTAAAAATCCTGCTCCAGAAGCAGAAACTCCTCCTCCATGATGTTTGAGTTGGAGGTGCTGATTCTCATCCTGGCTGCTTCCGTTTTAGCTGCAAACCACTAACTGATAGACATCTTCTGTCCAAAACTTATTTATTATTTCTACAGATCCTGTATTCACTAGACCAGATCCTATAACCACCTGACTAGATCCTGTAATTACCTGACCAGATCCTGTATTCACTAGACCAGATCCTGTTTTCACCTGACCAGATCCTATAATCACCTGACCAGATCCTGTAATCACCTGACCAGATCCTGTAATCACCTGACCAGATCCTGTAATCACCTGACCAGATCCTATAATCACCTGACCAGATCCTGTAATCACCTTACCAGATCCTGTAATCTCCTGACCAGATCTTGTAATCACCTGACCAGATCCTGTAATCACCTGACCAGATCCTATAATCACCTGACCAGATCTTGTAATCACCTTACCAGATCCTGTAATCACCTGACCAGATCCTATAATCACCTGACCAGATCCTGTAATAACCTGACCAGATCCTGTAATCACCTGACCAGATCCTGTAATCACCTGACCAGATCCTATAATCACCTGACCAGATCCTGTAATCACCAGACCAGATCCTTTAATCACCTGACCAGATCCTGTGATCACCTGACTAGATGCTGTAATCACCTGACCAGATCCTGTAATCACCTGACCAGATCCTGTAATCACCTGACCAGATCCTGTAATCACCTGACCAGATCCTGTAATCACCTGACCAGATCCTGTAATAACCTGACCAGATCCTGTAATCACCTGACCAGATCCTATAATCACCTGACCAGATCCTGTGATCACCTGACTAGATGCTGTAATCACCTGACCAGATCCTGTAATCACCTGACCAGATCCTGTGATCACCTGACTAGATGCTGTAATCACCTGACCAGATCCTGTAATCACCTGACCAGATCCTGTAATCACCTGACCAGATCCTGTAATCACCTCCACTCTCAGATCTCTTCTACCCACTCTAAACCTGTTTGTGAACAAACCCAAGAAGCTAAAAATCCTGCTCCAGAAGCAGAAACTCCTCCTCCATGACGTTTGAGTTGGAGGTGCTGATTCTCATCCTGGCTGCTTCCGTTTTAGCTGCAAACCACTAACTGATAGACATCTTCTGTCCAAAAGTTATTTATTATTTCTACAGATCATTTTCCGGTTTAATAACCTTGCAAGAAACCAAATAATATTTCCAGTGTTAACTGTTCGCAGCAGCAGAAATATCAGTTCATTCTGGATTAAAATGAGATTGTTTTGCCTCTGGATAAGCGCAGAACAAAGCTCTCATCTGCAGTAATTGGATGTCTACGCGTGTAACTGCACTATCATATTCCAGCTGGGTTATTTAGACTGAAGAAAACTAATATTTATCTTCAGGCTAGTAAGAGCTGATACTGCAGCTGTTATCAGTGTTTTGTACAACTTTTAGACGGATTAAAATCTATGTTTTTGTTCAGGCTTTTCCCTGAGTCTCTCCTCTGACTGACCCCATTTCACAGCACCATCTAATTAAAACAGACACAGTAGTTCTACATAATTTGTTCGTCCAAAACGGTTAGAAAGATGGTGACCCTCTTTTCTTCTGTCCTGTGGGACAACTTAACTTCTCATTAGCAGTGTGTTGAACCCACATTTACAGCTGCTCAGTAAGGCAGTGGAGTCGAGGCAACAGCAGATTTTCACGTGCGTTTTCCACAGCTGCTCAGAAATGACTGGCTTTGCTTTTTACAATCAAAATCAGAGCAATCATAAACTGGTTTAAGCTTCCCACTATGTAGAATTTTGTTGTGTGTGTGTGTGTGTGTGTGTGTGTGTGTGTATATATATATATATATATATATATATATATATATATATATACACACACCCATCCGTCCGTCCGTCCATCCATCCATCCATCCATCCATCCATCCATCCATCCATCCATCCATCCATCCATCCATCCATCCATCCATCCATCCATCCATCCATCCATCCATCCATCCATCCATTCTCCTCTTATCAAGTTATGTGACTGTCTTAATGTAAGATTTGTTGTATTTAAGGTCAGTTATCTAGTTATCTTTTAGAGCCCCCAGAGTAACAAGTAACAGATAGACCAACCCGGAATACATTTAATGTCCAGAACATGATCCAGTTTAGTTTTTAATCCTATAAATTGTTCATTTTCAGGGGAAGAAAGGTGAAAGTGGGCTGCCTGGAGTGGATGGGCTTCCTGGACCGCCTGTAAGAACCTTTTCAATTTAGTGACATGAAAAACACGAAACGTGAAAATTATGTTTAACACTAGAAGGTTTTTCACAGTCTGTGCTCTCCACAAAGGTCCCCGTTCATAAATCCACATCTGTAAAAGTGTAGAAGTGTACTACTTCTGTCCAGATCCATCTCAGAGTTTCACGAGACTGTCACAGGTCTCGTCATGGTGTAGAAGCAAAGACATATTCATAGAATCACATGATGTGCACCCATGTGTACTTACCAGAATGTTGGTGCAGATGCCCCATCATTCAGATCAGAGTGATCCTACTGGATCTGAACGTGACCACCTGCAGGAGGGCAGGTGGGTCAGGGATTAACGAGGAACTTGATGAATTTGTTTAAATGTCACAGAAACTGTTCAAAAGCATAAAACTCTTCTTCTGAACAAGTCTTCCAGAGGAGAAAGTACAATTCTGTTTAATGATGCATACTAGAATCTGCACTATTGTTAAAAATAAGACTGTGATAAAAGCTGACAAATAAGCATTTCCAAGATGTTTGCTAAGATATAATTACATTTAGTTTAATTTACAGTTTCCACAACACTGAGGGGGTAGAGTTTGTTAAAAAGAGAGATATTGGTTTTACATGTTGTGTAGCCCAGTTTATGTTGCGACACGATTTCTTCCCATAACTCGCTCCGACGTCACAGACAGGACATGACAAAGGCCCACAAGGCCTCCAGACTAAAATTTAGATGTTTCTGGGAAAAGGTAAAAACAGAATACATTTTCAGTCCAAGCAGTAAAAAAACGAACAACTTAATCTTGAAATAATAATAGATGCAGTCATTGTTGCTTTATTGTTAATGTTATTTTGATTGAAGAACATCTCCTCAAAGTTGTAGTTGATTTTCACCTGCTTAAAGCAGTACCACCTCTGGCCACATGGGGGCGGACTTTGCTGTGTCTGACTTAACAAGACGGAATGAACACTGATTGTGGTTAAGAGCTGAGCCTAATTTTTTACCTGACATTTACCTGCATACATTTTCTTTATTCAGTCCAAAAATTCGTGTTGTAGCAGTTTTGTAGAAAGGAAATACAATTTCCTCATAAAAGAAGAAAAACACATCAGTGTGTTTTATTATGCAGGGATGATTATGGCTCCCTAACTTCAATGTTGTTTAACTTTGAGCTTTTCCTCAGCCTTCCCTCACTAAGTTCTCAATAAGAACTTAGTAGATTTCATTGGTGTGACCTACAAAGTTAATTTTCAATTCAGTTTTATTTATACAGCGTCTATTACAACACAAGTTTTCTCCAAGAGCTTTCCAGAGACTCAGAACATGACTCCGATCAATTATTACATAAACAAGGTAAAAACTCCCCTTTAAGAGGGAAGAAACCTGGATCAGGACCTGGATCGTAAGGGGGAAGAAACCTGGACCAGGACCTGGATCGTAAGGGGGAAGAAACCTGGACCAGGACCTGGATCATAAGGGGGAAGAAACCTGGACCAGGACCTGGATCACAAGGGGGCACCCTCAAAGGAGTCTTATTGTTTATTATATAAGTAGGAACGTGAACAGACTACCAAAGTTTGGAGTCATTCTTTCCTCCAAATCTTTCCCAGCAGTAAAATCAAACCAGCTCCTGTAGCCGCGTGCTCTGGTGAGCTGTGAACACGGCCACATACCGCCCTCTAGTTGCCGATCACTGATATTGATCAGTTATATAGTGATATATGGATATATCCGGCTGAATATTTGAATACTTTTATCACAGATGAGATTTGGAATAAAATGCAAACATTTTTTCAGTGGGTTTTATTGTTTAAAAAAATGTGCAGGGTTTTAAGTCTACATTAAGAAAATCCACAATGACATGATAAAAAATTTTAACTCCTGCTTTGCATTTGAAAGGGTCCACAGGGCCCCCCGGGACAACAAGGAATGCCAGGACAGATTGGACAGTCTGTGAGTGATGAGCTGAAGTCTGGACTCTGCAGACACACAGGTTCATTGGCTTTGTGCTTCGTGTTGAGCATGCTGACGGGTCTCTGTCTTTTATGAAGGGTCTTCCTGGTGAGTTGGGATTTCCAGGCAAAATGGGAGAACCAGGAAAACCTGTGAGTTGACCTGTTTATTCCCAAACAGGAAATGAGTTTTACTTTTATTTCCTTATTCTTTTCACCAAATGTCAGTGTTTCCTTCTGCTCGTTGAAGGGTCTTCCTGGTAAAGACGGCTTGGATGGTCTTCCTGGAAATGATGGCGTCCTGGTCAGTATGAGCCTCAAAACTCATTAAATACATTCAAAGCTCCGGCGGTTAAACACTTTATTTTGTGGTCAAATGTTTGACTTGTTCTGGGATGTTCTGGACTGTGAAGGTGGGCAGAAAAAAACCCGTACAGGCACTGGAAGAACACGGGAACGCCACAGAAAAGTCTCACCAGACATAACATGAACACCAGATGAAGTTTTCAAACGTTTAGCTCACCAATGTACTTCCCAACTTTTTTTTTTTTTTTTTTTCGTTACCATTCTTGTCAGTGTGGACATCGTGCACACGATGTTTGTACGACACACACCGAAATTGGACCTCTGCTTTTAACTAGTTTCACTAGTGAGCAGTGGGCTGCCGGCATCAGCGCCTGGGAGCAATTGGGAGTTAAGGGCCTTGCTCAGGGGCCCCCCAATGATTTACCGTTGTGGCCCTGGGCTTGAACCTGGGTCCTCCACGCCCAAGCCCACCACTGTAACCACTGTAATCCTTCCAGGGAGTCTCGGAACATTTATCCAAAACGTTTTTGACCAGCGCAGGATTTGAAAGGACCGCTTCTTAACGGTGTCTTGTGTCTTTGAAGGGACCCAGGGGAGAGCGTGGAACAGATGGTTTTCCTGGCAAGCCTGGACCCAAGGTAGGCCACCTAAATCTTATCAGCAGACACACACGGGACAACACGCTGCATGCAGCTTAGTGATAGCAGCTGTATTTTCCATATGCAAAGGTGACATTTTGATGGATGTTTGTTTTTGCTTCTCCCCAGGGTAACGACGGGCCTCCAGGACCACGAGGTCCTCCCGGCGAGAGAGTGAGTTTCCACTTTTTCCAGTTTTTTTCTTTACATTTCATTTCGTTGGTTGTTGGGTAGGTTTGCTTAAAGACATGCAAACATGTTTTCTCCTGTCGTATGTTTTGTGTTTTTTTTTTTTGAAAAAAGGGAGAGGCTGGTGCTCCTGGACAACCAGGTGTTGATGGTGCAAGAGGAGATAGAGGATCTCCGGTAGGTCCGGCTGGTCTTTCAAGGAGCAGCCAAAACATATTTGTTCAGTGTCATTCCTGTTTCTTTTTTTTTTTAACCTCATGGCTCATTTTTTTATGATAAGATCCTCATTTGTCTCGTACATAATGTAAATTATGCAGCAAACCTTTTTCCTGATTGGGGATTTCACAGATCTCACTTATAGACCTTTTGACAAATCAATGAGGTGGTTTTCCTTCATCTGTATTAATCTTCACATATATATGATATGTCATGTACAAAAATGGTTTTAAAAATTTATTTTGGCTTCATTTTATCAGGGAGAAAGAGGCCTACAAGGAGTAGTTGGTTCAAAGGGTGAAAAGGGTGACAAGGTAAAGTCAAACTAAATGAAAATAAAAGAAGACATTTCCAAGGTAGAAATTTACGTTGTCAGTGTGGCGTCTCAGTAGGTGTAATAAAGTTTTGTCCAAGCAGACTGTGATCTTATTGTCTCCTTATCTCAGGGTGAAGTTGGAGCTCGGGGACCACCTGGAATTCCAGGAAATGTAAGTCAGGGTTCTGTATTTTCCTGTGTTCACGTTGAGAGTAAGTGTGCTTGCTTGTGATGTGGACCAGTCAAAGATCATCCTGGAGAACGTCTCATGGTTACCAGTTCAGATGTCTGCAGTGAGACAGACTAAGTCCTGGAAAGACTCTTTTCCCTCACGCTCCCTTTACTTTTCACTGTCACATTCCTAGCAGCTCACACAATCAAAATAATGTTAGTTTATGTTCAGCTGTTTCCTGTCATCATACACTCTGATCTGCTCGCTGCTGCTCTGTACACCTGCAGCATGTCGTTTAGACTCGCCATGGCGAGAACACTGACATTGTAGTAACTTATTTCATTCGGTATTTATTCTGCACCATTTCTGTTTAGTAAAACATCTAGTTGGTGTAAACTTTAGTGTGTCAGGACCAGCAGTCACAGCTGCAGCTGCAGGACCAGACTAGAGCAGCTGGTCTTCAACACAGCTTCATCTGGATCTGCTGCTGTAGACCTGCTGCAGGGGGACACCAACATGATCCACTGACCTGCAGTCCCACCTCTGACCACCTCAGTGTCTGCTGTCTACACCTGTTTAGATAGTGGTCTCTGTAGTCCACCAACTAACCAGGTACCAGTCTGGTGGACAGAAAACTCTCAGTTCTCCAGTTAACAGATAATTATACTGATGGATCTGGTCTTTGGTACCTTTGACGGTGTGTCTGTGTCTCTTCTCTCTACTTCCTGTTCTACCTGCTGGTCTTCAGCAGGAGGGTCCCCCCTTGTGATCCAGGTCCTGGTCCAGGTTTCTTCCCTCTTAAAGGGGAGTTCTTAAGGATAATCACAGAACATCATAGAACATCATAGAACATTCATTTTAACTGTAGGAGTCTTGAGGTTTGACTTGGACTCACAAAACTATGACTCATGACCCTCTGTGTATCTGTGTGTGTGTGCATCTATACTGTAATTTGACGCTGTGCTCCAATGTGATAAACTCATGTGTTCTGTATTCACAGGTTGCAGATGTCATCCCCGAACCTGGCGAACCTGTGAGTATCGCTATCATGTAACTTAAGCAAAACTATAAGATTAGCGATTCATAGTCACGACTCTTAAAAGCAAATGTTTGGTTGCTGATAACTGCACTACTTTCCTCCTTTTCTCTACATCACCCCCACATGTTATTGTTTATTTTTGTCTTCAGGGAAAGCCTGGAGAGAAGGGAGAGAAGGGAGATCAAGGGAAGCCAGGAGAGATGGTGAGTTGATTCATTTATCTATTCAGTTATTTGTTTTATGTCTTTTCCTTTGATATGAAATCAACTTTATAGGGCATTGATTTGTTTCTGGGTAAAAGACAGACTATCCACAGATTGTTGAAACCGAACCCCGATCACTTCTCCATCATTATACTTACCATGCCGGTGCACCCCAGGGCAGCGTGCTGGGTCCTGTATCATACTAGATGTGACAGAGTTGTGTTTAGTGAGCAAACAGTCACACTACAAAGATCCTTCTAGACTTCAGGCCAACGAAGAGCTCAGAGCCAGACCAGTTCTGCATTACCAGAGACTGTGTAGAGAGGGTGCACACTGTCAAGTTCTCTGGAGGACTCCCGTCCAGGATGAGCTCTTCCGGACTATAAATACAGCCTGAACAAGAACGTGGTGATAAACATGTAGCACCACCCAGTCTCGTTCTTCTGTAGAAGACATCACCTCGTCTGCAGAGCCGCTGACATTCACAAAGACAAGTCACATGCTCACGATCGTCTTTGTGAGGTCTTACCCTCCAGCAGCAGGGACAACTCCCCCAAAACAATTTTATTTATGTGGTATATAAAGGCAAAATAAAGGACGTGCCTTTGGTATTTACTGTGTTAGTGGGATCTATTGCTATCTCTCACCGTGCTTATAGGGTTGCAGCAGGAAGGGCATCAGGCATAAAACTGGGCCAAATTGATGTGCAGACTATGATCCACTGAGGCGACCCCCCTAAGAGGGGTTAAGCTGAAATGGTTAATGAGTGTGATCTATTTCTACTTTTGTGTTTGGGCGTGCTTGCGCGTGCGTGCATGCGTGTGTGTGTGTGTATGTGTGTGTGTGTGTGTGTGTGTGTGTGTGTGTGTGTGTGTTTGTGTGTGTGAGTGTGTGTGTGTGTATGTGTGCGTGCATGCGTGTGTGTGTGTGTGTGTGTGTGTGTGTGTGTGTGTGTGTGTGTGTGTGTGTGTGTGTGTGTGTGTGTGTGAATGCACAAAGAGCAGCAGTACTTGGAGTAAGAGCTACTTTGTCTTTTCTATCCTCTACTCCGCTGGCAATGTGCTCATCAATCCACTAGATGTCAGTAGAGACTGCTTTAGTACCGTTGCTATCCAGCGCTCTGGTGGTTCATTAAATCATTGTAGACACAAGTTAAGTGGGTGGTAAAGAATTGTAATTCTTTTTCTTTTGAATATGCAGTATTAAACATTATCTGCATGTATAAATTATGTCCTGTACAGTAATTACCAGACTTTCATGCTAGGAGGCATTTTGTCTGATTTTCTTAAGGAGGGTCTATTAAAGTGATTTAAAGGGCTTTTAAGTGATAAAAGTGTCTCATTAATTTGATATTTCTGTCATTTGGAACCATAGTAATCCATGCAACTCTGGATTTCTCTGTGAAATGTTGGAATAAATGTTCAAATGATGGTATTTTTCTGTTAAAGGGTCCACGAGGGTTACCTGGTGAACAAGGTTTCAGGGGACCACTTGGACCACCAGTAAGAACTTGTAAAGGTTTTATTTATGTACATTAATTTCAAGCAGAATACATCTAAAAAGTTACTTTTATCTCAGGGTCCACAAGGTGAAACTGGACTTAGTGGAGAGACGGGCCGTGTTGGAGACCCCGTGAGTTGTAGTGTTTTGTGAGATTAACCTTTTTACAGAGAGACAGGTTCTATTCTGTTATCAGACTGTGACAAGGTCTATGTTCCTCCCAGGGTCCACCTGGTGTAGTTGGTCCTCAGGGTCTCCGGGGATTACCAGGAATGTGGTAGGTTTTTGTCCCAGACTTTTTGCAATCAATAAAGGATCATTAAAAGTCTTCCGTGCTCACTGTAACGCTACTGACATGCTGTTTGGTTTCTAGGGTATTCCAGGGATCATTGGGCCTCCTGGTCCAGCTGGACAGCGAGGTAGACAAGGTCAGTCAACCTGTTTTAAAAAGTCATGGATACATCTGCATGGATGTGTTTTTGAAAAAACAAACAGTTCATGCTGGGAATGCCTTCACTGAAGCAGCGAGAGATCAGGACTTCGGACTGCAGACTGCGTCCTTGCATGTCCTTGATTACTGTGCTTTGGATTTAGTTCAGGCTGGCAGCAGTGACATGTTCCACACTCGTAATTCAGAGCAATTTCACTGTCTCAAAAGGCTTTTTAAAAAATTCTCCTTCTATTTAGTTTTTATTGAAATTTTACCAGTGACATTTTCTACCAGATTGTCTCTGTTCAGTTTAGAAGACACACACATGGTACGTGTATGTTCCAGTGGCTATCACGCGTTGGGTTGTCAGGCACAGATACGGCATTTGTCCTGAAAGGTGGAAAATATACAAAGCAGTAAACCGATCTAAAGCATCCACTTATCTACTTTATGACTTTCAAATACAGTGGTATTACTTTGTAATTTTTCCTTCATTGTTAATTTCAGGGTGAGGCAGGTAAACCAGGACAAGCTGGTCCACAAGGCCCACCTGGAGAGCCTGGTTTGACTGGGCCTGCTGGACCACCAGGGAAGGGAAAAGATGGGCAAAATGTAAGACATGTTTTTATTTGGTGTTATCTGCCATGTGAGCCATGATTCAGAGATGACCAAAAGTCCAAAACGTTAAGAGTTCTGGTGCTGATTATTGGGTAACTATGAAAACACCAGTCGTACTAAAACTGTTTGGGTCAGTTTCTGAGCAAGCAAAGCAAACTGGTCACTAAGAGCTGTTTTCATTTTTCTTCTGATTCCTTTAAAAGCCAACTCCAACACATCTGTTGCCACTCTGACATGAAGAAAACATTTTTGAGTGAGGTTGATCAGCTGATTTTAACTGAATCTGGAATTTCTGGAGGACACTTGGTTTACTTACTCATAGGGCTTTGCGTGTAGGAAACTCAAGTGAGCGTCCCAGACCCATAACGGTTGACGATATTTTTTAATTGTATTGACTTTGATTCTGTGTGCTGCTGTTGCTCATTAAGGTTTAATTACAGTCATGTAGAGATCTTTCACGTAATACATGTAATGAGAAGCAGCGTTTTAAATGACAGAAATGTGTTCACGGTTCTTCAGATGATGACGTGCTCTGCAGACGTGCCTGTGAGCGAACTCGTGTTTTCCACATGTTTCTGCATGGGAGGAACATGAGGTTGGCACATGTGGTCGTGGCAGCTCAACGTGTTCCTTCATGGCT
>CM026217.1:594017-631777 GCA_014839995.1 Xenentodon cancila | reverse complement strand
GTGTTCCTTCATGGCTTTTCACCACCGCTGCAGCGGCAAACCGGAAAACCGCTGTAAAGCCGTTTCGCACTAAAGCAGCAGATCTGGGTTTTACAGCTGCCAGGCGCAGCCAGACGCCACTTCCACCTTTACTAACAATAGAAGAAGAACTGAGACTCATCAGAGTCAGAGCAGGTGTCATTTCAGCATTTCAGTATCAAACAATCTGACTGTTGTCATTTGTGGAATTACAGGGAGAACCAGGACTACAGGGGAACCAGGGACCCCCAGGACCCAAGGTAAGGCATTTAGATCAAGAACTTGAAATGTTGCTGATGTGTCCTTTAAAAATCTAATCAAATCAAATCATGCACAACTGCTCATTTGTTACTGTGAAAAACATGTTTTCTTGCATGATTGAGAAAAACAGTGAATGTTTGTGGAAGGCAGCAGAAGCGGCTCAGTCCTGGCTGCTCTCATCCTCAACGTCTGCCGTGAGAAGTTTGATGACGAGAGCAACGAATGACTGATGCTGAACCCAGGCGTTTGCTAAATTTATGGTGTCAGATTGCTCACCTTCATCTTCTGATACATATTTCCTCTTCTTCATGTCCAGAGCCAGAATCTTTACCAAGCAGAACAGCTGCACGACAGTATTGAAAGAGGATGATGAAGTCACTGTCGTTTTTCTTCCCCACCAGGGTCCACCAGGGTCACATGGGCAGCCTGGGTTACCAGGCGACAGGGGTTCCCCAGGAGAAGGGAAGGAGGGACCACCGGTATGAACCACTGTGAGCCAAACTGATCTGGAAGCGCTGTTCATTGCAGTTGTCAAAATCTGACTGTGCTTGTGTTTACAGGGGTCTCCAGGGAAACCGGGGCAACCAGGGCCTGTGGTGATTACCTGCTTGACATGTGATATTGACAGTGTCTCTGCTTATCAGTTGTGTTTCTTTAATGTGTTTATGGGTTTCAGGGTTTGAGGGGTCCACCAGGAGTTTCTGGTCCTCAAGGCCCTGCAGGACACAATGTAAGTTCAAAATGGTTCCATTCATCTCACCGTTCTTATGATCAAACCCATTTATAATGCACAAAATTACTAACGTGAATGAAATAAACAGTTTATTTCAGGGCATAGAAAAGGTAATAGTCTTGTTTTGTATTTCTCCAAACCCAGGGTCTCCCAGGAAGACCAGGAGAAAAGGGATCACCAGGAGAACCTGTAAGTCCAGAAAACTTGAGAGTGAAACATGTAAATGAATACAGAATGCAGTGATTTGTAAATTTCATAAACCCATATTATAGCAGAACATAGAAGACATCAGATTTTCAAAGTGAAACATTTGACCATTTCATGAGACCAGTGCATGGACTCACAAACACTTCCAGAAATCACTGGAGAGAGCACAGTTGGCCGTAGCATCAAGTATGAAGGATGAAGATCCACCGTGTAAAGATGAAGCCTTATTTGAAAATGTACAGAAATACCAGCAGCTTCTCTGGACAAAAACTCATTTAAAATAGACAAATCCAAGCAGGAAATCCTTTTGGAAAACTTTGGACGCTGTGTTCTCCAGACTAAAGAGAAGGACCATCAGCTTGGTATCTGCACTTGTTCCGATACATCTGTGATGGACTGGAGGTGCACCAGTGTCAGTGGAATGAAAAGAGGGATGCTGCACAGCAGAAAGCAGCACCATGTCCCAGCATCTTTAGGGCATGTTGCTGCCAAAAACAAATCTACATGGTTGGCAGCACATAAGACTCTACATTGTCTAGACTGATTCATGTTGTCCATTAACAAACCAAACTCTGACCTCCAGCCTGTTTATTCAACACCTTCGTGCTGGAGCTCGTACCCCAACATCAGACCTTCTTAATGACGTTCTACTGTTTCACGTCTTAAACATTTCTGGACAAACCAAACCTTTTCTCTTGTTTTCCCGTATTAATGACATCTTTTCTCTCCTGGCTCTTAGGGAAAGGCAGCGGACCTTTCTGACTTGAATCTGAAGGTAAGGAGACCCAACAGGTCCACGAGCCAGCTGCACTGGCTTGCTTCAGTGCACTTCAGTGTCAACGCTGTGGAGTCGGAACAGGCTTCATGAACTCAGTATCTACTAAGAGATGACCGTGTGGCGTGAGACGCATGGCTACTTGTGTCAGATGAATGACTTTACACTCCTGTTAAAACCTGTGTCAGGTTTAAGTTAAAACCCGGGGAAAACACCAGGGACAACACAGCAGTTAAGTTCAAGATCACCTTCAGCAGCAGGTTCGATCACAGGTGCAGACAACAGTACAGCGTGCTTGAAGTGGTCACGTGACTTTCTAACGTTACATGGGAGTTTGACATTAGTCTAAACCTCAGCTGAGATTGCGACAGTGCAGTTGACCCTACATGTTTAGATCCTGTAACCTACTGCTTCATCAGTTGCATGTCTGTGCCATCTGTAGGATATTTGCTCAGACTGCCCTGCAGGTCCACCTGGACCACCTGGACTGCCTGGACTCCCAGGAGATAAAGGACAGCAAGGACCTCCTGGGAAAGATGGCCAAGATGGATACCCAGTATGATTAAGTCCTTAATATGTCATTATTCTAAACCAGTATTCTTCAACCCAGTTCCAGTGTTCTGCAAGTTTCAGATGTTTCTCTGCTCCAACTTACCTGATTCATATGAATGGGTCGATTAACGTTTCATCAAGGTTTGCACAAACCATTACTTTGACCCAGGTGTGTTGGAGTCTCTAGTACACTGGGCCTGTGCGTGAGGCACAAAGTCTGAGCTCTGCCATCACTGGTCACAGCAGCTGTGGCGGATGCTCAGGCTCTGTCTGCATCCTGACCAGGCCTCCTCTGGAGGCAGCAGTGAGTGATGCTGCTTAGTGCTGTCCACCAGGACAGAGGCTGATGGTCTGCTGTAACATTACAGGGCCCAGCTGGACTAACTGGACCTCAAGGACCCCCGGGAGCTGATGGAACAAAGGCAAGCCCACCAACTTATCACTTCCATGGAAGTAGACTAGATTCTTTTCTAACTACAGCCTTTTTAGTTTTTACTTTGAAGAAATGAAATAATTGAATGAAAGATTAGCACATTTTTCACAGCAATATAACTTTTGCAGCATCATCCTCTGGTCATATTTTGAGCCTTGGGCTTTTATTAAAATTTCCTCTCGTAAACATAACATTTAAATCTTCTTTCTCTTTCATCTCAGGGAGTTAAAGGTGATCAAGGACCTCCTGGAAATCCTGGAGACAAGGGAGACAAGGTATATTTGTTGTTTACTACTTGTGAGTCCTCACTTCATGATTTCAGCCTTAAAAACGATGATTATGAATGATTTAATCCATGATTTTAATCTTTGACATCTGTATGGCAGGGACACCCGGGACCCCCAGGACAACCAGGGCCTCCTGGACTAATGGGAACACCTGTAAGTGTCTCTTTGACCCG
Source organism: Xenentodon cancila (assembly GCA_014839995.1). NCBI lineage: Eukaryota > Metazoa > Chordata > Actinopteri > Beloniformes > Belonidae > Xenentodon > Xenentodon cancila. Next base: position 628,338 of record CM026217.1, on the reverse strand, counting down.
TTAGTGTCTTTGCAGGATGTGCACTTCAGTGTCGGTCTGAATGTGTAAACTTTTAGCAGCGGGAGCTCATTGTTTGGGTTTCACATTCAGACTTTCTGTTCCTGTTGACCCTGCTCCTTTTCTGACATTGCTGCTTTCCTCCTCAGGGAAACGATGGACGGCCTGGCCCTCTGGGCCCCCCAGGCCCCCCTGGAGAAAAGGTTAGGCTGCATTTGATGTCTTTTCCATTTAGAAAACCTATTACCACTATGTCATTATTGTAAAGACCTCCATGGCAGCATGTAGGTCAGGCAGCCTCGGTTGTAATAGATGCTATTAATCATGTCTTTGTCTGTTTTTTTTTCTTCTTCAGGGCAAGGAGGGTCTCAAGGGAATCCAGGGACCACCGGGTCTTCCTGGCTTGATAGTAAGTAAAAACATTTAATGTACAGTATTTCAAATATCAAGTGGCACATGTTGAAATAAAACTTTAGGTCTTAACAGCTGAAGAGGGTAAATAACCATTTTCCTTAATGTAAAGGGTCAGCCTGGAAAAATGGGAAAAGATGGCAGACCAGGTGAACCGGGAGAATCTGTAAGTAAACAGAAATGACCCCAGAACATCTGGTTTGAACGTTAATTTAGATATGTTGAGTATTTAAAACAGTTAATGTTCTCCAACATTATCTTGAAGCAATATCTGATTTTTCCAGGGCAAGCCAGGGGAACCTGGACCTCCAGGAAACCCTGGACTCCGGGGACTCCCAGTAAGTAACCTCAAGTAAACAAATCTGATAGAAAAAGCATGTGCAGTGCCAATAAATTAAAAGAAAAAAAAAATGGTTGTCTCACTGCTTCCTCGCTTCCTGTCCAGGGTTTCAAAGGCCACAGAGGCGAGCCTGGAGCTCCAGGACCTCAGGTCAGCTTGTGTTTTATGTACTAGATCAAACAATATTTTACCCCATTTTCTTTTCTAATTTAGTTTCAGCATCAAGGCGGTCCACTGAGTTTCTGTCCTGTCAAACACTGTAAAATATCAATGAAAACATACTGCAGTAGCTGCAATGAGCAGTTGTTTTTTGTTTGAAAAAAAAAAAGAGCCATGCAGACAAATCAAATCCTCAAGAATCCAACACTGGACTGGGAACAATCCAGGCCTGGGAAGCCTGCTTGTCTTTGGGAATAGTATGTTTGGAAATGAACGATGAAGCAGCCAAACTGGTTCAGTTGAGTCATGTTTCTTCCTTTGAGCTTTTACATATGCAAGTAATCAAATCTAATCAAATCAAAGAAAAGAAAACTGTACATTTGAACATAAATATGATTTCAAATATCATATAATTAAAATGTGGAATTATTCATTTAAGAACTGCATTTAGGTTTATCAGCACTGTTCCTCTCAACTCACCGCGGGAACTCCAGAAATGGCACATTCAGTGTTTGGCTTGCAGAACTGTGATGCCACAGCAAAGTTGGGTCTGATGTGTGCACCTTTTTTTCCTGCTTGGGAGAATCAGTGTACCTGCTGCTTTGCTCTGACACAGCTCGGCACACCTACAGGAGAGGGTTGTGCCACAGCTCCAGGAACAATAGCAAGGCTCATTACAGCCAGCTCATTACAGATGAGTGAGACCCGGCGTGGCGGGAAGCCAGCAGACCCTGCAGCCCACACTGACTCGCTGCAGAGCAGGCAGCTTATTAGACGAAGCGCAAACTGTTGCCATAGACACCCAGATTTACCCTGAACTGCTTATAATGTCACTTAATGTCAGACACAAAGAAATTACTCTCACTGTGTTTCCTAAAGTTGTTATAAAACATGGAAAGTAGTTTTAGCACAATGTCTCAATTCAATTTGGAGGCGTCTGACAGATTTTTTTTTTTTTTGCCAAGTGGTACAGTTTTAGCATAGAACACAAATAATATTTTGAAATGTCACTAAAGCTCAACTGCGAGATGACTTCATTTCCATTCAAGCTGCAGTTGGAAGCTTCCCAAAAATCCAGTAACTGGCCAGGAAATTTGAGTGCATACAACGCTCACCACCACCAATCTGAGCTGGGGGCAGGCTCATCTGAGCTGTAGAGCATGAGTAGGTTACATAACTTTGGAAACCCAAGGTGTCAGCAAAAAGAATTTATCAGTAATAAAACAGCTGGAGGTAAAGTTTTAAAAATATAAACCTCATACAACTGTTTCAAATCTAGTCTTGGTGGAGTGCTGGCATGTGAATGCTTACTTGAAGAGTGGGGCTTTAGGCGACGGGATGGGGGGTTGTCTGGGGCCTGTGCACAACTCTGTGATTGACATATAGTAAACACGCCCCCTGGCTTGGATTGGAGGAGCTGTGACCGGAGCGGTGGAAACTGATAAACTGCATTGCGAGCTGCAGGTGGTGCCAAAGGAGTGGATTTGTTTCTGAAATGACCTAGTTTATGTAATAATATCAGAAAATAGTGGAAATATCAGGAAATATGACAAAAATAAACAGACTAATTGCAGCTTTAAGTCATGTTACGTGACAATGTTGTGTTTTCTCTTTTTGTTTCCAAGAATAATGAAAATATCTGACAAGAACAGCTTTTATTTTAGCAGGTTAATTTGTACTTTGCAACTATTCTAGCAGCTCAAGACGATGTAAACGTCTGTATAAGTTGCTGCAAGGCAAGGCCCTTAAATGTGGTCACGTTTGTAACCAAAATCGCTCAGAGTAGCACGGACTGCAAACCTTTATGGTAACGTTTGTTGGTTGTGAGAGTCAGTGACCTCCTGTTGCAGCTGCTGCATCATATCCAAGTGAGCCAGCTCTCATATAAAACTCCTTCCCATTACTCTTTTTGGAATGTCATGTGATCGAGAATCTTTCCATTGCAGTTTTTTTTTAAATATTCCTTTTTTAAATAACCAGCAATATTAGCTCATGTCAGCATAAAAACCTTTTTCTGTGACATTAGAGTTTTTGTGAAATTGATGTATTTCAGTTATGTCAAGGTGACGCTTTAGTCCTGAGATAAAACTGTTTAAAAAAACTGATAAAATTCCTAACTAAAGCACTTACAGTAAGCCATCGATAAAAGCATTTCTGATGCTGATATCCAAATGCAATCATTAAGGGAAACTTGAAGGAAAATGGATTTAAGTCCCTCTCTGCTATGCTTCAAACATGAGGAAAAGCACAGCCTGTCCGTCTCATGAATTAAAATTACAGCGCAGGGAACATTGCAGCAAATATGACAAAAAATGTTTCTTTAGTTAGAAGGTTTTCCTGTTCCTCAGACCTCAAAGTTAATCTTTTATATATTCCATACTATTTCCTCGTGCACAACACAGGGAGAAGATGGAAAGTCTGGATCACCAGGACGCGATGGCAAACCTGGGAAGGAGGTATGTCCACTCTCTCAATAAAATTACTTTCCAGCTCATTGCACATGAACATGTATGATATCAGTATTATTACCAGCAAATATTCAGACTGAATATAATCAACTGCAACTGTGTTTCTAGAGGAGCATCCCTGACTGACAATCACTGATGTACTTTAACCATCCAGTTTTAATCACTGGTGCCTTTGCAGAAGCTTCACATGCAGCAAAACTCCAAAAGCCGGAAATTCTTCCTGAACTAAGTCACAGCAGGACCTGAAGTCCAGAAGGAAGCTTTTTCAGAACCATGAATATTAAATGCCCTGCACATAGATTTACTACAGCATGTTTTTTAGTTTTTTTGGCTTCTGATCACATCTGAGATGAAAGTTTATCATAATACACCATAAATTAGTCAGAAAACATGCAAAAGTTTATTATGGTCATTAAAATGCGCAGTTACTTACACACCTGAAGGCTACGCTTTTTATTCCCTCCTTTGTCTGATAGCAGGCAGCAGAATAATTCAACTTCAATTTTATTTATATAGCGTCTATTACAACACAAGTTGTCTCTAGGCGCTTTCCAGAGACCAGAACATGACCCCCGAGCAATTATTACATAAACAACGGCAGGTAAAAACTCCCCTAGTGGAAGAAAAACCTTAAGCCAAACAGTGGCAGGAAAAACTCCCCTTTAGGAGGGAAGAAACCTGGATCAGGACCTGGATTATGAGGGGGGACCCTCCTGCCGAAGGCCAGCCGGGTAGAGCAAGAAATAAGAAAGAATAGAGACATAGAGACACCGTCAAAGGTACAAGACAGGATACAATAGTAACTATCATCAGTATTCCAATTAGACTTCTGTGTATATGGGTGATATATGGATAGACGGTGATCCAAGGGGATGAGGACTGCAGGTCGGGGTGTCAGCAAGCATCCAACAGACATCCACACAGACAGGTGGAGGCAGACACTGGGATGGTCAGAGGTGGAACTGCAGGTCAGCAAGCAGCTCCTGAGGTTCTGGTCCGCAGGACATGCACAGAAGAGGAAAAGAAGGGCCAGACAAGCACAAAACACAAAACACAATAACTCCACAAAAATATTTTTCACATCCTTAGATTGTAGAAGGTTCTCGCTGCCCAGGTCTGTCAAAGTTAGCTTCTACTTTCGTAGAACAATCTGAGGGACGAGTCCCTGGTTCACTACCAGCTCCAAATAAGGCTTAAATGATCAAATGTGTGTCAGAGGGAATTGAACTTCATTCCACCATGGCCTGTAATGACCTTACATCCCAAATATTAGACAAGCAATTGTTACGTCAGCAGCAGGTTCAGGATGTGAACTGGGTCCACCCAAAAACCGGTTTTAAGCACCACGACACAGTTTCTCCCCGTTAACAGCAAAGACCTGGAGGACATCTGACATCAACTGAACTCCTCCTCTGGATGTTCAGACGTCCTGCCAACAGGTTTGTTTAAAAAGGTCTCAAAGATTCAGGAGTCAGACCTGCTACAGATCCTGGACTAGTCCTTAATGTCAGGTGTGTTTCCAGAACCACTAAAAACAGCTGTAACTAAACCTGCTGAAAAAGGACAAGCTTGACAAGACACAAATGGACATCTACAGACCGATCTCAGATCTCCAATATTTAAGGAAGATCATTGAAAAAGCTGTTTTAAACAGCTCAATTACTTTTTAACACAAAATACCTGCTATGATGCTTCCAGTCAGGTTTTAGACAGAACCACAGCACCAAGACGGCTCTGACCAAAGAGTTTAATCACACATGTCTGAATACAGACGATGGAAACATGTCAGTCTGAGTTTTACTGGATCTCTGTGCTGCATTTGACCGCAATATAGTACTGAAACCAATGGAGAACTGGGCAGGTCTTTACAGAACTGTACTAATCTGGTTCAAAACTTACTTTAGAGAAAAGGAACTACTTTGTGTCAATAGGTAACTTTACATCTGAGCAGACAAGAGTCACATGTGGAGTTCCCCAAGGTTCCATCCTGGGACCTCTTCTGTTTAAAATGTAGCTTCAAATCTGCTCTGTTACTTTTAAGCTTGAGTTTAAGGTTGATCATATTTTAACTACTGATTTTATCTATTGTTCTTTTTTTTTTTTTAGTTCAAACTTTAAATCATTATTTTAATTTCTACTATGTGGTGTTTTAATGTCTCTGTAAAAAACTTTTAATCACCTTGTTATTAAATTGAGCTATACAGATAAGCCTTGCCTTGCCTTGCCTTGCCTTGCCTTGCCTTGCCTTGCCTTGCCTTGCCTTGCCTTGCCTTGCCTTGCCTTGCCTTGCCTTGCCTTGCCTTTCCTAAGGATAAGAGATGATGAAGTTGCTGTGATACTGACATCCTGGAAAATAACTGTGTTGTTTTGTTTTTGCAGGGCCCTAAAGGACTTCCAGGCCCAGAAGGAATCATTGGACCAAGAGGAGAGCCAGTGAGTCTTTTTTTAATTACTTGCAGGACTCTCTGAGGACAGAAGCAGCATGGTTCAAGCAGGGAGCTACATGAAGACATAAACTGGCATTCAAGTCATTCTTCACCCTGTCATATTCCATCAGTTGTCTCATTCGATCTTTAATCTGATGATTGTTTTGCATTACAGGGCAAGCCAGGTGAACCAGGACCATCTGGAAAATCGGGTCTCCCTGGAACACCAGTGCGTGATATGTCCTTTAAATCCTTTTTTACAACCCAGAAAAAACTGGGATAATATAGCATATGCCATTACATCTCACAACACTTAAAACACATTCTGGCATTGACAAAACCAAGGAATGAGGAGTTTCAGCTACAGTTACTTTGTCCCATTTTTCCAGGATCCACGTCTTAATGTGTACAAAAGTATGAGGGCATTGTTGTCAGCATTGCAGGCCAGTCCAGTACCCAGAACCCTTTCTTCCTCAGCCATACCTCTGTGATGTGTACAGAATTTGGTTTTGTGTTGTCTTATTGAAAATTCTTGGACATCCCTGCAGATGTGGTCTCCAAGACAATATGCTGATGTAAAATGTCAGTGTACAATTTCAATTTGGTAGTGAAGGTGGTAGTGAAGGTGGTAGTGAAGGTGGTAGTAAAGGTTCTAGTGAAGGTGGTAGTGAAGGTTCTAGTGAAGGTGGTAGTGAAGGTCCTAGGGAAGGATGTAGTGAAGGTTCTATTGAAGGTGGTAGTAAAGGTGGTAGTGAAGGTTCTAGTGAAGGTGGTAGTGAATGTTCTAGTGAAGGATGTAGTGAAGGTTCTAGTGAAGGTGGTAGCGAAGGTTCTAGTGGTGGATGTAGTGAAGGTTGTAGTGAAGGATGTAGGGAAGGTTGTAGTGAAGGTTGTAGTGAAGGTGGTAGAGAAGGTTGTAGTGAAGGTTCTAGTGAAGGTGGTAGTGAAGGTTGTAGTGAAGGTGGTAGTGAAGGTTCTAGTGAAGGTGGTAGTGAAGGTTGTAGTGAAGGTTCTAGTGAATGATGTAGTGAAGGCTGTAGTGAAGGTGGTAGAGAAGGTTGTAGTGAAGGTTGTAGTGAAGGTGGTAGTGAAGGTTCTAGTGAATGATGTAGTGAAGGTTGTTGTGAAGGTGGTAGTGAAGGTTCTAGTGAATGATGTAGTGAAGGTTGTAGTGAAGGTGGTAGTGAAGGTTCTAGTGAAGGTGGTAGTGAAGGTTCTAGTGAAGGTGGTAGTGAAGGTTGTAGTGAAGGTGGTAGAGAAGGTCCTACTGAAGGATGTAGTGAAGGTTCTATTGAAGGTGGTAGTGAAGGTTGTAGTGAAGGTGGTAGTGAAGGTTCTAGTGAAGGTGGTAGTGAAGGTTGTAGTGAAGGTGGTAGTGAAGGTTGTAGTGAAGGTGGTAGAGAAGGTCCTACTGAAGGATGTAGTGAAGGTTGTTGTGAAGGTGGTAGTGAAGGTTCTAGTGAATGATGTAGTGAAGGTTGTAGTGAAGGTGGTAGTGAAGGTTCTAGTGAAGGTGGTAGTGAAGGTTCTAGTGAAGGTGGTAGTGAAGGTTGTAGTGAAGGTGGTAGAGAAGGTCCTACTGAAGGATGTAGTGAAGGTTCTATTGAAGGTGGTAGTGAAGGTTGTAGTGAAGGTGGTAGTGAAGGTTCTAGTGAAGGTGGTAGTGAAGGTTGTAGTGAAGGTGGTAGTGAAGGTTGTAGTGAAGGTGGTAGAGAAGGTCCTACTGAAGGATGTAGTGAAGGTTGTTGTGAAGGTGGTAGTGAAGGTTCTAGTGAATGATGTAGTGAAGGTTGTAGTGAAGGTGGTAGTGAAGGTTCTAGTGAAGGTGGTAGTGAAGGTTCTAGTGAAGGTGGTAGTGAAGGTTGTAGTGAAGGTGGTAGAGAAGGTGGTAGTGAAGGTGGTAGTGAAGGTGGTAGAGAAGGTTCTAGTGAAGGTGGTAGTGAAGGTTGTAGTGAAGGTGGTAGTGAAGGTTGTAGTGAAGGTTGTAGTGAAGGTGGTAGAGAAGGTCCTACTGAAGGATGTAGTGAAGGTTCTAGTGAAGGTGGTAGTGAAGGTTGTAGTGAAGGTGGTAGTGAAGGTTCTAGTGAAGGTGGTAGTGAAGGTTCTAGTGAAGGTGGTAGTGAAGGTTGTAGTGAAGGTGGTAGAGAAGGTCCTACTGAAGGATGTAGTGAAGGTTGTTGTGAAGGTGGTAGTGAAGGTTCTAGTGAATGATGTAGTGAAAGTTGTAGTGAAGGTGGTAGTGAAGGTTGTAGTGAAGGTGGTAGTGAAGGTTCTAGTGAAGGTGGTAGTGAAGGTTGTAGTGAAGGTGGTAGAGAAGGTCCTACTGAAGGATGTAGTGAAGGTGGTAGTGAAGGTGGTAGTGAAGGTGGTAGAGAAGGTTCTAGTGAAGGTGGTAGTGAAGGTTGTAGTGAAGGTGGTAGTGAAGGTTGTAGTGAAGGTGGTAGTGAAGGTTCTAGTGAAGGTTGTAGTGAAGGTGGTAGTGAAGGTTCTAGTGAAGGTGGTAGTGAAGGTTGTAGTGAAGGTGGTAGAGAAGGTCCTACTGAAGGATGTAGTGAAGGTTGTTGTGAAGGTGGTAGTGAAGGTTCTAGTGAAGGTGGTAGTGAAGGTGGTAGTGAAGGTGGTAGTGAAGGTGGTAGAGAAGGTCCTACTGAAGGGTGTAGTGAAGGTTGTTGTGAAGGTGGTAGTGAAGGTGGTAGTGAAGGTGGTAGTGAAGGTCCTAGGGAAGGTGGTAGTGAAGGTGGTAGTGAAGGTCCTAGGGAAGGTGGTAGTGAAGGTGGTAGTGAAGGTGGTGGTGAAGGTGGTAGTGAAGGTGGTAGTGAAGGTCCTAGGGAAGGTGGTAGTGAAGGTGGTAGTGAAGGTGGTAGTGAAGGTGGTAGTGAAGGTGGTAGTGAAGGTCCTAGGGAAGGTGGTAGTGAAGCTGGTAGTGAAGGTCCTAGGGAAGGTGGTAGTGAAAGTTGTAGTGAAGGTGGCAGTGAAGGTTCTAGTGAAGGTTGTAGTGAAGGTTGTTGTGAAGGTGGTAGTGAAGGTGGTAGTGAAGGTGGTAGTGAAGGTCCTAGGGAAGGTGGTAGTGAAGCTGGTAGTGAAGGTCCTAGGGAAGGTGGTAGTGAAAGTTGTAGTGAAGGTGGTAGTGAAGGTTCTAGTGGTGTGTGTAGTGAAGGTTGTAATGAAGGTGGTAGTGAAGGTTCTAGTGGTGGATGTAGTGAAGGTTGTAGTGAAGGTGGTAGTGAAGGTTCTAGTGAAGGTGGTGCAGATGGTGAGCTTGGGAAGCATCAGAAACTATTGTCAAAAGTAAATGTCACGGCAAGTTTTCTGTATTTGGGAACTTTTTCCAGAACTGGTCTTTCCTTCGAGATGGTGTTTCTGACGTGAAGGGGGGATTTCTTATTAAAATCTGTTTAATGTTACTAAGAAAATAATAAATTCTTCTCCAAAAGAGACCTGAATCCTTTTTTCTTTGTTTTTAGCAATTTTCCAAACACTATTGTGATTATTTTATCTGTGACATTTTAACATATTTTAAAGCGGAGGGAGGCTGGTGTTTCTTCCATCAGGTTGTATAAACATAGTCAGATTTGTTTGTCTAATGGGGATAAGAGTCTTAAGAGTTTTGCATACGATGGGCTCAATTGAGGTTTCCAGGCAGGAGGAAGTGTAACTTGTTGCTCGTGTGTAGACAAACGCAGGAGATCCAGAAGACGAGCTATTTCAAGAATCTGCTGAAGTACTCCTACTGCATGAGTGCGTCCTCCTCTTCTGTGGTAGCCTCACCGTCTTAGGCACGCTTGTAAACATGAATTTTAATCTGCTCAGGCCGGGATGCTCCACCACAAGATTGTTTTATTAGATTTTCATCAAGCCAGCACTGCACGCTGAACTAGAAATGCATTGAAAGTTAATCTCCCTGAATCCTCTGTCATGAGTGGGGCTTTCAGGATGCAAGTACAGGATAACCACGTGCGATAACCACGTGCGATAACCACGTGCGATAACCACGTGACTGCCACGTCTCTGCTGTCATACAGGGTCTCAGGGGAGACAAGGGAGAGGCCGGCAACCCAGGATTACCAGGTTTCAGCGGGCCCAAAGGCCCTGCGGTGAGTGCTTGATTTCCATTCTTCCTTTTCATTTTCTGTTCTGTAATTATGTGCAATGATTAACTTAAACCTCTGGTTTTCAGGGTCCACCTGGTCCCATCGGTCCAGAGGGGAAACAGGTACAGGCTTTCATACAGCATGTCATCATATAGATGCACCCATACTTACAAACCTTTGAGTTGTCAACTTTAAATAAACACAATCCATTCAAGTCAATTCAAATGTCTTTATTTTGAACATGATATCAAGTAACAGACATGCTCGAACAGACTCAACCAGAAATGTGCATTTATGTTGGAAAAGGAGCCGCAACACGTAAAAACTCCTGAACTCAAAACCATGTTTTCAGATGGGCCCTCGTTATTAGTTCTGTGGTTTAGGATATCAAAGAATCTTGACCTACTTAGAAGTTATACATATTAATGGTTACAAATTTCCCCACCCCACAACGGGAGCCCTCCTGCAAGCCCTGGTGGTCCTAAAGATAGGTCACATCCAGCCTCTGTGTAACCGTGTCCAGTAGTAAGGTTAATTCACTTAAACAACAGCGCTCTCATCTGTAGTCATGTGACCAAACGTGCTGTGTGCTCTCCATAGGCCGGTCTGGTAAATCGAAATCAGTGTTAGTAAGTAAGGGACTGACGTATTTAATGAACACTGTGAGGGTATTTCTTGCTTATATCCGTTTATCTCCTGTGTTTTGAAGGGAATACCAGGCAGACCAGGTGATCGCGGCCTCAAAGGAGATAAGGTGAGAATTACAGACTCACACATGCTGCAGGTGAGGAACCGTGACGGGACGCCAACATCACGAGTCCGTCAAAACTGCACATGTGTAGAGACAAACATGTTTACCGGATTAACAAACGTGTCTCTCTGATGTGTATTTTGCGGTGCTGTGTGGACAAGCGTCAAAGTAATGTGATGACATTTCTACCCTTCAGGTTGTGGAATAGCTCAGCTCTTCATCTTTTACGGATTTTAAGGATCGATTTGTCACACGACTGCACATATCACTGTGACTTTGACTGATGAAAGTCATTCACTGGGTCACTGGATAGTTTCTCTTTTTTGACTCATCTTCTGTAAACCGTTTTTGTGTGCAAACCCAATTGGATCAGCTGTTATCTAGGTTACTTAAATCACATTTCTGCCCCATTTTGACGCTCAGTCTCAACTTCAATGGGTCATCTTGACCACTTTTACGTGAACGAGTTGCTGCCATGTGATTGGCTGATTAGATATATGTGTCATTAAGCAGACCAGGTGTAGCTTTGCATCCTGACATGCTCGTCTTCACTCATTTTCCTGATGTATCCCAAATAAACACTACTTATTTTAGGGAGACCCAGGTATGAAGGGCGATAAAGGACAAGCTGGAGAGCCAGGTATGCCCGGAAACCCTGGCCCTCCGGGCAGAAAGGGCCACACAGGAATGATGGGGATGTCGGGGCCACCAGGAGAGATAGGACCTCCAGGGCCACAAGGATCTTCAGGAAACCCCGGTCTCCCAGGCCCTAGGGTGAGTCATGTCTGTGTTTAACCTTAATAAGTGTTTGAAACAACATCGGTGCCACAGAAGAAATCAGCCTCAGGTGATGGAAACATCAGTAACTGAGTTCTACATTCACGTCTCTGCTATGGCAACAGGGCGAGTCAGTGTCACTGGAGCAGATGAGACGGCTCATCCAGGAAGAGCTGGCAAAACAATTAGATGGTGAGAAAGTGATTGTATGTTGGGGTGGCGACCAGCCAGTTAAATTATTTACATCCTTCTGTCACATTCCTGATACATTTATTGAAGTGTGTGGGACTTAACATTATCTTCCAGCCAAAATGGCATACCTCATGGCTCAGATTCAGCCTGCTAATGTGAAGAGTACAGCAGGCCGTCCAGGACCTCCAGGTCTTCCAGGTAAAGATGGCAGTACTGGGCGACCTGGCCCCCCTGGAGAGCCAGGTATGCCTGGCCAGAACGGAGGAGAAGGACCCAGAGGACCCATGGGCCCTAAGGGTAGGAAAAACCCCAAGATCAGTCTTATCTGTTCTGTGAGTCTCCTGTCCAGAGTTTTCTCTAACAGTTCTGCAGTGGTCCAAGTTCACTCTGAAAAATTATAGATCTCCTATATGATAAATGTCTCAAACCCCCCCAGTGGCAGCTGGGATGGGCTCTAATAATGTTATAAATGGTAGACCTGCAAGTTATGTACAGCATCTACAGCACATGGTTGCCGTTTACCCGCCTAAATCCCAAAGAAGCTGTAAGGGATATTTGGTATTTCCCAGACTACCTCCTCACCCCACCTCCGCTTTGATCTTCATTTTTATTCATCGAATCTGAGATTGTAAATGACTAAACCTAAAGCCCACTATGATCAGAAGACCTTTGTTATGATTTATACACAACATCTGTTCTTGTCCTTCATTGAGCGAAAAATGTGCTGAAATCAGTTCTTTTTTATCTTCTAGGTGAGAAAGGAGCAAGAGGAGAAAAAGGAGAACCTGGTATTGGTGAAAGAGGAATGCAAGGTCCTCCTGGTCCAATAGGTAACAACCAGAACTTTCCTCACGGAGCTCATTTGAAGGCGTAATCACAATCAGGAATACTTTATCGATCCCCAAGGGAAATTGCCTTTAGTTACAGATGCTTCCATTCAAAAGTGTTGAATATATATGTATATATACACATATATACACATATATATATATATATATATATATATATATATATATATATATATATATATATATATATATATATATATATATATATGTATATATATATATATGTATGTATATGTGATTAATATATCTAAAAACTAAATCTAAATGTCCATTTTGCTTATGTATCTACAGTGTGATAAACAACAACAGTTATTTATAACAAAGTAATGATGCAGTTTAGAGTTAATCTGCTTTTCTCACTGCTTCAGGCCCAGCTGGTCTTCCCGGATATGGCAAAGACGGAAGCCCAGGACAAGCCGGAGCTCAGGGAGAGCCAGGGAACCCTGGCCCCCATGGTCAGCCAGGTCCCCAAGGCCCTCCTGGCCAGTGCGACCCCTCCCAATGTGCCTACTATGCCAGCCTGGCACAAAGACCCCACACCAAGAATGTGAAGGGGACTTAAAGGAGAGCTGGAAGTCTGGCTGTATTTATGAACTTGGTCAAGCCAAACTCAATCAAGAACTTTTCTTTTTTTGAAGTAACCTCAATATGGAGGGCTGAAGCAAACGGTGCTGCCGGTCAGATTCTTTGTTTAGTTTTGTGGTAGCGGGTTTGGTAGGATTAGGGATTATGCTACAAGGGGCATTTCTCAGATAGGGGGGCACAGAGGGCAGCTAAACAGTTGTTTCCACACTTGCATGATTCCTGTGACTTATATGGGAAGACAACACGGACGTTGCAGCCATAAATCCTTCAGTGTTTTTCTTCCTGTTTGGCATCAGTTACACGCCCATCACAACCAACGCCACCCTACATCATTTACTGCTCATTAAATCAAAGTCTGTGAGGGATCTGTTGTTAGTCTGATGGTAATTACTGTCAAAGAGGTTTTCTGTTTTACTGTCACTGATGGCTAAAGGGGGAGCAGGCGGTTTGAGGCAAACACCACCAGGGATTTTGTGCAGGCAGAGCGTTAATTAGTCAGTGTGGAGAATGATGAATGCCCACATTTGTACACTTCATGCCTCCAAGTCAGAAGCAGTGTTATCACGTTATTATAAGACTTTAACTTCTAGAGAATATGTTTTAACAAATTGCAGTTGAATTTCAAATCTAATTTTATTTTCAAATCTCTTGTTTATCCCATGTGCTATTTAAGCCTAAGGATCATTTTTAATTTTCCAATCTACTGTTCCAGTCTCATCTACAATATTCCTTTGAAAAAAGGGAAAAACTCAGAGAAGAAGAAACGTGCTTGCTTCATGTTTAAGTGCTGTGACTGGTCGTTTTCGTGGAGCCGTGCGGAGACGTGTACCGTGGAGGGCTTTGAGGAGGCACTGTGATTGCAGCTTTTGATTACTCTTCACGGAAAGTTGCTTATTTTAAATGTCATTGTCCAACTGTGTCACTTCCTGTGTGCTTGATGAGTTTTCTTAAGTGTCTGCAGGGCTTGAGCAGCTCTTTCTTTTGTCTTCTGAAACCTCTAATTGGAGCCTTCCTGCATCCCAGTGGCCAGACAGACCCTCATGAATCAGTTACACTTCCCTCCAGGCCCAGCTAGAAAAAATAAACAGCTTCCACACCAGACACACATTTGTCCTTAATTCCAAAACATATGGAAACACATCAATGATCAGCAGAAAACCATTGACATGGACAAACGTATTCAGAATCCTGACCTTCACACCATCAGGGACATGATGTCGGATTCAGATTCATCTACTTCTAGTTACTCCTCTTCTGCAGCTGGACCAGCTTCAAGTCTTCTTGGAAGTCTTCCAGTAGATTTTGGAGTGTTTCAGTGGGAATTAATGTCCGTTCTGCTGTAGAGCATTTGTGAGGTCAGACACTGATGCTGGAGCAGAAGGTCTGGATCACAGTCTCTGTTCCAGTCCATCAAAGGTTCTGGATGGGGTTGAGGGCAGGACTCTGTGTGGACCAGTCCAGTTCTTCATCAAACCAGGTGTTTCTAGTCATTGCTTTGTGCTCTGGAGCTCAGTCATGATGGAACAGAAAAGGACCTTCACCAAACTGCTGATACAAAGCTGGAAGCAGAGCATTGTCCAAAAGGTCTGCTGAAGCATAAAGACTGTACCTCACTGGAGATAAAAGGTCTACACCAAACCCTGAACACCAGCCCGTACCATGATCCCTCCTCCACCAAACTTCACAGATGGAACAGTCAGACAGGTGACGTTCTCATACTATATATGTTAAAATAACAAGTGAAAACAGAGTGACTGAAGTGAGATTTAATGTGGTTCAAGTATGGCTATGTAGACGTCTGTAGCGACTCCCACGGCAGCATCTCAGACAAATGACCAGGGTGGGAAGAGTCTTTAAGGATGTTTGCTGTACAGAGACACCTAGTGCTAAAGACGTCCTCCATGGAGGGCAGTGATGTTCTGGGATGTTCTGACAGGTGTTCAGGACCTTCTGGAGAGCTCTCCTGTCCACTGTGAGCTGCTGGGGTACCGTGCACAGATGTGCTACGCCGGTACGCTCTCAACGGAGCAGCTTTTGGTTGCTTGGTTGGCAGATTGTGTTTCCTGAGGATCCTTTCCTGAGCCCTCTTTATCAGGGCAGTGGTGTTAGGTGATGTGACGCTTGGATGCGTCCCTCAGCCTATCACTGAGCTCCTCAGCACAAATATTTGTAAATGGACACCGCCTGGCTTGGTGCTTGATTTATACACCTGCATTAATAAAACACCAGAATTCATTAATTAATAAGCGTGGCCAAATACCTTTGTCCAAATGTGTATATAGAAAAGAAAGTAAATATTTAATATGAGGTCACCAAGATATCTACTACGATCTAAAACAACGGGATGTCATACGTAGGAGGAATGTGAAATTTGTACCTCTGAAGCTTTTGAAGCGGACTGGTCGGCAGTCTGAACGTCCAGTGTCCAGACCAGCTGACTGTGGCTTCACTACAACGATTGAGATTCTACCAGATGCACTGTGGGAGTTTTCAGAAGTGTCCCAAAAGCTCCTAAGCTCCTCCACTTTACTAAAGTTATACCATACATGGGAAACGTATAGACAATGTGGTCAATTGTTAGATAAAAAGCCTCCTAAAACACAGATACCATCAATAGCATCAAGCCAGCAGTCAAAGGTCAGAAGATTTTACTGCAGATAAGGAAAGGTTTTGTATGACATCACATGGTTTCAGGTCATTTATCCGCATTTAGGGGTTGGAGTTTGTTGGCACTGTGATCATGTTCAGGTCCCAGGATCTTGGAGCAGAAGGAGAAGTCTGGTCTTCAGGTGACTTCAGATCACCTGGGAGTCTTTTGTACACATGACGTCCTCGCATCAGAACGCTGCCGTGCTTGGTGGAACGGGTTGAGGCTGCTCTGGAGGCTCAGGTCCTCCTCATCGTAGCATTCAGGCTCCACTGGGACATGTTCTTCTCCCACGTTATACTGATTTGTTTAGCAATAAGGAATGTTTTCTAAATTCCACCAAAGCACTACTGCTCCCAATTTAGTTTGGATATCTCAGCAGGAATCATAAAATAACTAAATGAATTTGGAAGCAGTTCAGCAGATGTTTACATATTACCAAGAGATCTCACACTGGACACCCCCCTCCATCAGACGGGCGCATCTGGGAGAAACTGCCAACCTTCAGAGAACAGTGGTTGTAACCATATTCCAACAGACGCCATGCGGCAATCCATAAACATCTGCATAACCGGGTTCGGGTCACAGGGGCAAAGACGCCAAAACCTCCCTCTCTTAGAACACCTCCTCCAGATCCTCCAGGATGATGCCGTGTTGTTCCCAACCCATCCCTCCAGTGTGTCCTGGGTCTGTCTGGCACAGTTGGACATAACTGAAACACCTTCCCAGAAAAGTGTCCAGGATGAATCCTAAACACATGGCTGGAAATTCCTTTCTCCTGCAGAGGAATCTCCTTCCAGAAGCATCCCCATTCTCATCCTATCATTCACTTCCCACATCTCAAGAGGTTAGGAACATAGATCAACGGGTACAGAGAGACTCCCATTCAAAATTTGCCAACGTCACTAATGAAACAAGTCAAAAACAGGTTTCCAGAAGCCATTATGGTGACCTGGGCTCTCCTTTTTCTCAGAAGGCTAGTGCCTCTTCTGGGAATAATTCCAAACTTATGACACATTAGGCCTCAAAAACCATTAGATTTCATTTATTTACATGTGACTTTCCATGATTTGTCCTGGAAGCTAGTTTCAAAGTGACCAAAGAGCAGGGATAACGGTCTGATTTGACAATGTCGGTCGGAACCTGATGCTTCCTTGGTTTGTGCCTTCACATGCTCCTTTTCCTGGGCTTTATGAAGCATTACCTGCAGTGACACTGTGGTTGCCTTCAGAGCAGCTCTTGGGTAGATGATGCCTCAGATTCAAACATACGGACACACCCTCCTTCCTGTGCAACAAATCTGTACACGTTTTCTTCTCAGCAGTTTAAGATGGAACGATCAGCATTATAACGTTGTGGTTTTTTAAATAGTAGATACAGTTAAACTTGATAGACTTTGTATTACAGGGCAAGATGAAGAATTACTGCATACAGCTTTAAATTTGCAATCACTTTTTAAGTTTATAAGTTATATTGCTAAATTATTCAAAGTTTGAATAAATACAAATGTGTTGTAATGCATTTATTAATAAAATTTAAATATAATGATATTTTTTCCTGATAAATTGGTGCTAAATAGTTTAAAACAGTAGCATAATGTAAGTATTGGAAAGAACTGTTCTGTGCTGTAAAATAAAGACTTGATAAGATTCATTTGTAAAACAGGCTTTTCTGGGTTGTTTTTTAAATAAAACAAACACTGGGACTTCTCTCAGCATTCGACACCATCCAACTCTGATTTTCCATAAACTATAAATACACTAATTTATATCTTGTTGTTGCATCACCTTTACAAAAGAAAACATCTGAATTACTGGTTCTTCTCACCTTTATTGTGTCGACGTGTGTGAGCTGAACGTGGACACCCAGCGCCTATCGTTTGCTCGATCAAGTTCAGAAGTGCTGAGTGCTTTTCTCGCTCTCAGCAAACATTTAAATTCACGGTGGAGGATGCACGATAAGATCTGTCCTTGGCTGCTATGCTGACTCCTTTCCAGCAGCTCCCTTAAAGGTCGTATTTGATCAGTAAATATATTTGTTCAGCGCAGCCGGAGTTGAGGAGGACGACCTTGATTGTCTTTTGTAACCAGGCAACTGTGTAACCCGTCTGAATCAATATTATATCTAGAACAACCCAGGAACATTTTACTGAGGAAGCTGTAGAATTTCATTGATCACTTTCAATCAAATCATGTCGTTATAACATCAACTCCTCTTCATTTTGGTTCAGTTTGCTTCAGTCGGTTAGAATGAGCATGGCTCCAGCACACAGACAGGTTCTGTATTTAATATGGTACTGTACACCACTTCCAACACATAACACTTCATTACAATGTTTAGAATAAACAGTAATGTGACAAACTGGCAGACAAACACGTTGTATGATCACAAATGTCAGCTCAGCTCTCTTGTTACATATCAGCATGTTTACGCATAGTTTCACTTCACCAGATTCAGCTCCTAATTAGCTCTTGACTGATAGAGAGATGGGTCAAAACGGGCTTTCCTTTGCTTTTATTTGATTCTGCAAAGGTAACGTCTCCTCTGAGCTTATTCAAAGAATCAAAGTACATCAAAGAAATGTGAAAAATTGAAAAGTCATCAGTTCTTTTGGCATATGTTTGTTTCAGAAAGCTCTTGGGCCTCGGGCCCAACGTCGATCACAGCAGTTGCTCGGCATCGGTAGCAGCTTTATTGGAGTGATGTTTCAGCTCTCTCTAGAATCACAAGTTAAAATGTCTTTACAAAACTGTACAGTTGGTCCTGTCGGTTGCTTTGAGTCTCTTTGATTCGAGGTTCTGATGAAGGCTCTTGAAGAACTTTCAGGATGCGCTTATATGTGTTGACTGACAGGAAGAGATCTGGAGAGTGTCACTGAGCTGTGATGTTTCACGGGTTTTTGTATCCAGCAGATTTCTTTCCACTGACCATATATAGAGGTGGAAGTCTGCTTAAACAAGTCGATGGGTCACAAAGGCCAGGTGGTCCCGATGGCCCCCGTGGACCGGCAGGTCCTGGGATACCGGGACTTCCTGTCTCACCACGTTCTCCATTTTTGCCATCTTTCCCAATGCCCGGGACACCTGGTGCACCTAAGAAGGATCAAGACGTGGAATATCAGTTAAGGACCCTGAAATGCACCTGTCCTGGTCTGTGCATGAAAATTTCACAATAAAAATATATAAATCAAGAGAAGGTCTGGGCTACCTGTGAAATAGCTCGTTTATGTGCTTTATATAAACTGTCCGCCTGGTGTGTGGACGTCTCTTTTGACACCTAGTTTGGCATTTTGGTCGAGTAATTTTGTAAATTACAAGATAAATTTCGTCTTTGCTCTTTTACCATAAATTGGTCCATAGTTAACAATGTCAGCAACTTGATATACACAGCAAAGAAAATTGGATCCTGATAAATGCGGAAGCGCAGCAGACTTCCTGGCGGCAAGTCAGATGCAAGAACTGCAAACCAGCATGAGCAAACACAGACCTGTTCATTGAAGACTTTTCAAGACTTTTCTTAATTTTAATGTTTTTCTGTGTTTTCTCATTGCCTGTATTGTTGCATATGCACATCGCACGTTGCATACAAACAGCTGCACACTCTGTAGTGTCCAGAGTTGGCTTTTTCTGGGAAAATCTATACGGTGTATTTGATTAGTGTAATTTGCATCATATATCCCATAATTCAATATGTCACTACGGAAACAGAACAGAAACTGTCCCATATGTGACTTCTGATTGTGCTGTAGCACAGTTGTTTTAAAGTGGTATAGAAAGTGCTTAAAACCACCAGACCAGTGTGCAGCGCTCACTGCATGCTACATTGGGCAGTACATAGTATGCTGTTTTGAAAATGGCTTTACGCTCTTGTTAAAGCTTACCTGTACTGGGTGTCAGGTATAAATCAGCACAAAGGAACCTTTATAAGACTTGGCGATCTGCACGTAGGGTCGGACATTAAGTCGCTTTTACAAAGCTGTACAAGATTTTCTCTTGTTTGGAGTCTTGCTCGCTCAGTCTCCATTTCTCACTTCATTACTATTCCATCATTGTTGATGTGTGATATTGGGCTGTAAGAGACAAGCGGGACTCCAAACAACCTTTGGCTGGTGTTTGCTGATGGCTGCGATGGGAGACACTGTGAGTGAGACAAATACTCCTTCAAACTGCGCTAAAACTGAAATTTTAACACAAAAGAAATGGACCTTTGTGCTGAAAAAGAAATGAACAATGAACAAACAGCAGAGCAGCAGGGTGTCAGGAGTCATGTGACTTCATTATGTCACATACGAGTTTGACACTGTCGTGCAGTAATTCGAGAGGAATCCAGCCTCACCTGGTGCACCTGGCGCACCTGGGCTTCCTTTGGTACCCACACCATCCTCCCCCTTGTCTCCTTTGTCCCCCTTGTCTCCTCTTTGCCCAGCATCACCTGCAGAGACGCAGAAACACAACGAGGACATGAAGACACTGCTGGAAGCATCATTGACAGTGTTACTTTAAAAACCTACTAACTGTTTCAGACTCCATATATACAATGTGAAACTTGTCAGCAATCAGCCCGGCAGGGTGATGACGAAGCTGTACTGCCAGAACTGACAGCCTGGTTTTCTTTAAAGGAGTCATCATATTTATTGCCACCAGGAAGGTTGTACCAACCTTTCTTCCCCGGGATGCCTGGAAGTCCAAAGAAGCCTGGTAGACCTTTGGGACCTGTTGGGCCTGGAGGCCCTGCTTCTCCTGCCACTCCAGCTGGTCCAGGAGGTCCAGGAGGTCCTAATGGTCCAGGGATACCTGGAGCACCAATGGCTGCTGGCTTCTTCAAGAAATCTTCCATAAATGCTTTTAATTGCTCTAAATGGAAGAAGAATACATTAACATATGAAAACATGTTACACACCTTATCATTAACAGGATGTGGATGTGTCAGGACATAAATGTCAGATTTAAGTGAATGAACAGCACCTTCAACAACTGCTGAGCACATTTCTCGAAGCTTTTCATCAGTCACTTTTGGGCCCTGTGAAGTAAGCATGATCCAGTGACTGATGGAGGTGTATAAATGTTGAAATCTAACATTCATTTCAGTCAGATGGTGTTAATATCGTTAATATCATCAAAGGGAAACAGATAGCTTGGAATCAAACATGTAAACAAGAGGGTGGAATGAGACACGAGTTAATATCATGCTCCAGACCACATGGTTAAGATAACAGCTGTAATGTCAAATCAGGTCATCACTCCTTCAGCAAAGTCAGCATGCTACCCAAGACCGTAGGTGTCTCTAGAGCTGTACATCTTCAAAAATAAACGTCACGTCCCATGTGAAGAGTGGCGGTAAATTACCAGACTGCAGATGATAAACTCTGGCCCCTTGTTGGTTTAAGACTGAAAGGGTCCTGCTGCCCTGCTGCATGCGAGCAGTAGCTGCCACCCACACCTGCCTGTGTTGTTTGACCAGATCACTGTAACAACATAATTATATCACTTACAGGTAAACCTCTGGGACCCGGTGCTCCAGAAAGGCCTGGTTCTCCCTCCAGCCCTCGAGCTCCCATGGGACCTGCAGGTCCTTCATGTCCTGGCTGGCCTGGTCTGCCATCAGCTCCTGTAGCTCCTGTTTGGCCTTTGTCGCCACGCTAATGGTGATAACGTAAATCACTGCCAGCGCTGGATCTTTGACAGCCGGACCGAGGCTCTCGGGTTGGACAGATGTGTGACTCCTTTACATTTCTACCAGGTTCTAGTTCTTTTTGCTCAAAGTGTATTCAGGTGTGAATCGTATATCTAAATGTGTGTAATCAGTGACTGAACTTTGTGAGGGAAGGACAATCACATAAAGCCCAGTAAAGCTTGTTCGACGAAACAAAACCAAAAAACAGTATACCTCTCCTTTGAGTCCAGGGATACCAGGAGGGCCCTGAAACACACACAAACACTTCCTCAGCTGACCTGTTTCAGATCCACTTGCAAATGAACATGTTTTAGCCATTGTTTCATTTAGAGACAATAACAGGCAATCAGCAGCAGTACCTGATCTCCTTTGACCCCAGGGGCTCCTGCCACGCCTGTGTCCCCCTGGTTCAACACAGTGACATGGAAGCATGTGACTAAAACAAGGAAGCTTATGTCATTGTCTTAACATTTCAGTGGCTCTCACCTGACTTCCTTTAGCCCCGATTGGTCCAATAGGTCCCTGAGCAACACATGAATAATTATTATGGGCTTTGTTTCTCATCATAATATTTATTTTGGAATGACATGAATAAAACAGGAGATTTGTCCCACCTGATCACCTTTGTGTCCAGTGTGACCTTTCATTCCTTTGGCTCCACGGTCACCTTTATCTCCTCTGTCACCCTGAAAATACAAGATTCATTATAAACCTGCCTTATACACTGTAACTGCCCCGTTAAGCAGTTGCTAAATTCATATATCAGTTCTGAAAGAGTAATGTGGCATCAACAAAGCTTTAGTTCTGCTTTTAAGTAATCTGAAGTTGGTTGGAGAAAAGGTTGAATCAAGTAAAATCAAAACTCTCTGGATCAGCAGCCTCAGCACATCCTACAGAAGTTGTTTCAAACTCAGTCATCGAAAACAAACTAAACCTGTAAGCCACAGTGACGATGCACCGAACAGACACCCTTTTGTGTTATTTGTGCTCTGAAGCGGTGTAACACTGAGACAACCCTGACACAGAGGAACCTGGGAATTACGTCCGCCTCACCTGGACTCCTGGTGGACCAGCTGGCCCCACTGGCCCTTGTTTTCCTGTTTCACCCTGCACAGTAAAATAAAATGAAGATCTGTTCATTCACAAGCATTTTGCTTGACGAGCATTGAAGTACTTGAAGCCGGTATAAAACACACAGAACTCTGACTCCATCACAAAAGTGACAGAAAACATGAAGCGACAGGTGAAAAGCAAAAAGCAGACTCACAGCTTTTCCCTTTTCTCCAGGTTTTCCATCTGCTCCATCTTGTCCAGGTTCACCCTACATGATGGGTTCATGAATACAACATTTTCATCAAAAGAACTATTTATCAGTTGAAATCACAAGATTGTGTTCAGCAGTTTATGGGGTCATCCTACAGTTTTCCCAGGAAGTCCGACTGGTCCAACAGGCCCCTCAGCACCAGAGTCGCCCTAAATCCACAGCAGGAATGACGCTCAATCAGAGATTAGGCTGAAGTTTTGAGCATGTTATAAGTTCATCAATAGAGACTCATCACATTACCTTTCCACCAGGGGCTCCAGCCACTCCCTGCTTCCCTGGCAGCCCCTGAAAACATCATCATACGACAAAGAAACTGACATTCATTCACTGAGTCCTGTTTCACCCTCATCTCCACTTTCTTTGACATGAAAAATTCACTCACAAAGTAAATGGTAATCGAAACTCATGGAATTACCTGAGTTTACCTTTTGATCATGTGAGAGTCATACTGCTCTCTGCTGTTAAAGTGTATAAGTCATCGTGACATATGTTGCTCTGCTGTCAAATAAACTGAATCACTCCTGTTGAATGTTAAAATGTTTTTCAAATCTTCTTCTTCAAAAAAAAGAATTGTTCACTCACAGCTTCCACAGGTTAACAAAATGTCCAGTACGAGACTAAGCCCACTGATGGTGTTTTAATTTGAAAATACACTGGACTCTGTGTTATTTTGGTGTCTGACTTCCTGCCAGCTCCATCTGCTGTGAATAAACTGATTGATAAAAAACTGGAGTCCAGCGTCAAATTAAACTCGAGGCCCATCCACGGCGCCTCTGGTGCGACCATGACCATGGCTGGAGCAGCTGCTTCACGGTGCTTCTGGCCTCGGTGGGACTTTGGGGTAACAGTGAAACAACACAGACGTGGACTCACCGGAATGCCCACGATGCCTCGAAGACCAGCGGGGCCCGGGGTGCCAGCCTCTCCCTGGTGAGCATATCCACATTTTATGCAATTAGGGTCAATAAAAAAAGTAGTTAGATGGACACATAAAGCACAGTCACGGTATCATCTGTATGAAGTTTGCTAAAGATGGCAGCTGTAGCACCGTGCTGGAAGTGAACAGCTATCGCATTAGTTTGACTGAGACTAAAGCTTTAAAATGTGAATATTTCAGGCTGAGACCTTGTTGGACAAACACCCCCAGATCATGCAGTTGGAAGTGAAGCTCCTGTTTCACGTGAGCACTGAACTGGACTGAAACCGACGCGGTCGCCTCTTGTTCACCAGCGTAACAGCAGCTCGAACAAAGCTGTTCTTCTAGCTGTTCTTCAAGCTGTTCTTCAAGCTGTTCTTCAAGCTGTTCTTCAAGCTGTTCTTCAAGCTGTTCTTCAAGCAGTTCTTCTAGCTGTTCTTCAAGCTGTTCTTCAAGCTGTTCTTCTAGCTGTTCTTCAAGCTGTTCTTTTAGCTGTTTTTCAAGCTGTTCTTCTAGCTGTTCTTCAAGCTTTTCTTCTAGCTGTTCTTCTAGCTGTTCTTCTAGCTGTTCTTCTAGCTGTTCTTCTAGCTGTTCTTCAAGCTGTTCTTCAAGCTGTTCTTCTAGCTGTTCTTCAAGCTGTTCTTCTAACAGTTCTTCTAGCTGTTCTTCTAGCTGTTCTTCAACGTGTTCTTCTAGCTGTTCTTAAAGTTGTTCTTCAAGCTGTTCTTCAAGCGCATAGTTTCTCACCTTGGCAATAAAAACCTTCGTCTGGGTTTGCTGAAGGTTCAGAATTACTTAAATACGTTGCTTCTTGGTAGCGAAGGATGTTTCATAGCAATATTATAAACGTCAGTTATGTTTGTAATCTTTCAAAAGTAAGGAAGGAGCCAGGACATTTTACAACTGCAAGGCTGCAAAACATAAGCTTCCGTTGTCCTTTCTGGCAATAGAGTTCATAAGTCCATTCTGCAGAAAATTCTATTATAATAGAGGACATTTACTCTTTAATATACCATCACGACCCAAAATGAGGCCTGAGAAGTAGGAAAATTAAGAGTTTGTGTTTCAGAGATCACCTTGGTGCCAACAGCTCCAGGAAGTCCATCCATGCCGTCTTTTCCAGGCTCTCCCTGTAGTCACACAAATGGATTAGACGTTGGCCTGGGAAAGCCTGAAGGGGCCATGGAATTACTCCTTCAGCAGCATACTTACAACTTCTCCTTTCTCCCCTGGAATACCTGGTTCTCCTTGAGGTCCTACAGCCCCCTAATCAAGAACAAAGCATACTATTTTCCCTTTTAAGTTAACAGCTTTCCAGATTTGTTTCCTAAATTGATGTTTCGAACTCACATCATCTCCCTTTGGCCCTGACAAACCCTGGCGTCCACGGATTCCCTCCACACCCTGAAAAGGAGAGTCAACCATCAATCACATCAAATCCAGCCTCTTTGCTCTTAGACAAACAGACGTGAATGCGGACATAGAACTCAAACGAACTGCTTACAGGAGCTCCAGGTGGTCCAGTGGGCCCAGGAACGCCGTTGTAACCAGGAGGACCCTAAAACCCAGTCGAATCAGATCTTCAGCTCTCTTAATAGATTACAAATAACACGCCGTCACTCTAAACTTACTCTATCTCCTTTCTCTCCATGTGTTCCTGGGAGTCCTATGGGTCCTCTTTGTCCCTAAGATAAGAATTCAAATTGTCATTGAACCTTTGGTTTCTTTAAGTATTTTTTGACATATACATTTATTAAAACTAATAAGCTGTCAGTAACGAAGATGACCTACATCATCTCCCATATGACCTGGTGGCCCTTGAGGACCTGCTTCTCCAGCATCTCCCTGTGGACAAAATAAACCACCCCAATGAAAATACAAAATAGTTTCATAAGGAGTTAAATCATGAAAGTAGAGTTTATCACATTAAACTGAGTGGAACTCCACATGATCCGTCATTAAAATTACGACACAGATGTTCAGATTTTTGTTTCCTTTTGACTCCTTGCATACCTTTTCTCCAGGCTCTCCGTCTTTTCCAGGCTCACCTGGAAAACCTTTGTGTCCCTAAAGACAACAGTCAGTTCCAATATTAATTCTGCATTATTCCAAAAAAGCCGAAAGTGCTCTTTACTCTGAACAGTAGATAAGACATGCCAACAAACTCACAATTCTGTAACGTTCACTAATATATTTATGTTACATTTTTACCACCTTACTTTCTCATACAAACGACTCATTCTCCCTTAAATAGAAACAAGCATTGAATTTCAAAACTTTCAGCTTATGACGCTCTATATCTTAGAAACAGTGACTGAAGGTCTGGAACCAGGAACCTGTGTAGAACCCAACAAGAACATCAGAGTAGAGAAGAATATATCTTCTGGCAAACATGAACATTGAAAGCACCAGAACCAATGGAATGACAGCGCCAACATCAAGTGAATGAGGTTTGCAATAGAAGTTATAGATGCATTGTCACCTGTCATGTGACATGTGTGAAAGCTGGAGACCTGAACATCTGGATTCAAGTCTGCAAACGTTAGAATCCCCTCTGTTAATACTGTTTTTTTTTTAAAGTAACAACATAATAATTTAAAAAATCAACAAACGAGCTCCCTGTCCAGTGATTTTCACTTTTACTTCACTTTTCTATACGTTTTTGTTACTTGGCTGTTATTGGGTTGAATCAGTGCTGTGTGAAATAAATATTTCAATACATTTTAATTTCAATTAGGTAAAATAAAATATCCATCCATAAATGGTCTCGTTTTAGTGGTGCTTAGGATCAGACAAATACAACCTCAGATGACTAACAATATAGAGCTGTTTATAACTGCCGTTGTTTATGAAACGAATAAGAAATAATGTGAGCAATACTAAGTGCCCCCGTGATACACAGCTTGTAGATCCACCTGTAGCACCAATATGTCTCACTAGATGTTTCCTTCAGCAGCAGGAACCCTCAGTAGATGTTTCCTTTAGCAGGAACCCTCACTTGATATTTCCTTCAGCAGGAACATGTTTTTACATTATACAAGAAAGATTAAAATAGGGGTACTAACTTTCATAAATGATTGTATGCTGTTGAAGCTGTAACTGTGATAAAAAACAAACTATTACTATCCTACTAAAAAATACTACTATTGCTTTTTCTCATATTTACTGATCTTCCCAAACTGAAATGAGAGTGGAAGTAAATGAACATTTTTCCCAGTTCCAGGAGTGACTGTATGTGAGAAAAACTTTCCAAAATGGACAAGAAATGAGTTGAAAGGTTTCCGTCTGGGTGCCTCACCTTCATCCCTGGCAGTCCAGGCAAACCCTGAGGACCAGCAGGACAGGCAGTAGGACACTGCAAGCATACGCAGACAGATAGTGAGCTGTTGCTGCTGCACAGCCTCTTTAACGTCAGTCACTCAGTCTGATCTGAGATGTGCTGTCACCACTTCGACTGCCATGCATCCAGGAAACATGAGACAGTGTGATATAGAAACACTTACGGCGTCCCCACTTCCCTCACTGCTGGCACCAGGCGACCCCTAAAAGACACGAGAGGGACATCTGAAATGTTCATGGAGGGAGGATGGGGCGGGATGTGATTGGAGGCGTATGCACTAGTTCCCGTTGTGAAGGGGAGACATGAAAACGTTGTATGCAACATTAGTATATCCATTTATGAATTAATGTGGAAGTCCGAGTTTAAAAAGAAAAGTAAGGAAGGACATTTCCCAGGAGAAAACGAAGGCGTTCAGGCGGTCAGCAGATGGTTGGCATGCAGCATGTGGCTGATCTCAAAGATACACAGACTCTGATCGTGATTCGTCAGTGTTGGTATGATACTGTGAGTTGTGCACATATCTGAAAGAGTAAACATGAAATGTAATGTACTTGACGATGATGCCAGATTCTCACAAGATTACGTCAGAAAAAGCTGGACATCGCAAGCTGCCTTGTGTATGAGTTATCGCCATTAAAACCCGTCACCTGTTAGCAACCCAAAGGAGCTGGTTTTAGGTTCTATGACTGGGTCATGTTCGTGATGGACAGCGCCACACTGATCAGGCTTTAGCGGCGCCTTCCCTCTTTCAGACACATCACAGTTTGACGTCATGCAAGTCAATGAGGCGCGTCAGATAAAACTTGTAAACGTTGGAAATGAACAACCATCACTCTGGTATCAGCCAAAACTGACAATCAGGAGCTATAATCCGCTTAGGAACATGCAAATATGAATCTAAAACAGCAGGAGGCACAACAGGTCTGCAATGTGCTGAGTAATCAACAAAAAATGTATAAGATCGGAATCACACCACAGGTCCTGGTGCTCCAGGAGGGCCAGGAGGTCCTGGAAGGCCGGATGTCCCTCTGGGTCCGGGTGGACCCTGAAATGTTATATATGACATTATATATGTTCAAGATGTCAAAGATTTCATCATGTTGTGAATACATATTCAAAGTTTGATTGTGGTAAAAACAGAATGTGATGCAGCCATTCTGTCACCGTGTTAACGACGAACATTTTCCTACAAAGTTACTCCTTCACAAACACGCAGCATCACACGTAGTCATGGAAAATATACCATATAACGTGCACTTTAAATGTGAATTCACCAGAATGCCGTGTGTGGCTGCTACATTAGGATTATTATTGGAATGACAAAACTAAGCAACAACTGCCTCTAATTAAGCAGCAGCTTTGTGGTTCACGGTTTATGACTGCGTTGCCGTCACATTTCGACGAGGCAGCTTTATCAACCATCCACCATCGTGTGGCGTTGCCCCTCTACACACACTATCACAGTCACCATGACAACATGTACGTACATCAATTTAAACATTATATATATATATAATATATTCTGACCTCAGGTCCAATGTTTCCTTCGTCTCCAGGGATTCCTGGTTTTCCTGGTGGACCCTGTCAAACAAACACACAGCAACTAGAGGAGCAGAATGGAATAGAAAACCTGTATAAGAACATTGGACTAAGACAGAAGAAGGGCAGAAACACAGAAACACATACAGCAGGTCCTTCACTTGCTGGGCCCTGTGAAGGAAAATCAGAGCACAAAACCAAATGAATCACGTAGCAAAACAGAGTTAAAAAGTATGATGTCCACATGTTGTTTTGTTCACTTACAGGAGAACCTGGAGGTCCAGGAAAGCCAGGAAGTCCCTGCAATCAGAGGGAGTCAGTAGCATGTCTAAAACAATGAGATAAAACAAAAATCGGAGAAGAAAAGGAAAATCCATTCTTATCACATGGTGAATTTAAGGTTAATTAATTATTGACTCACTCGTTCTCCTACTGGCCCTCTGGGACCCATTGGACCAAGAGAACCCTGCAGACAGCAAACACAGACCGGTAAATCCCGATTTTTCTCTCAGAACACTTCCCAACCCCCCCACTCAGTCCTACCCGCACACGCAGCAGTGTGTTACCACATTTATCTCAGATCAAAGTAAAGTCCTAGATATTATAGAGTAGAGCAGATGTTATAGAGTGTATGTGTCCAGTGATGCTTCCTACAGGAGGTCCTGAAAGACCGGGAATGCCTCTGTGTCCAGGAAGACCGATCTCCCCCTTCTCCCCTTTGCTGCCCTGGGAAACAGACCCAACAAGAGGAAAGCAGCTTTATCTGTTGCTAAGATACACAGAGGCAGAGCAGCGTAACATTACATCCATGATAGTGAGATGTTTTGTAGATCAACCA
Source organism: Xenentodon cancila (assembly GCA_014839995.1). NCBI lineage: Eukaryota > Metazoa > Chordata > Actinopteri > Beloniformes > Belonidae > Xenentodon > Xenentodon cancila. The sequence goes on along the minus strand of CM026217.1, from coordinate 599,016 downwards.
TGAGGCAAGCCCGAGGAGGCAGGTCAGTGATGCCGGTGCACTCCTCCACAGAGATCACATGACATAGTCAGTCCTGAAGTTAAACGGGTAATAGTTAGGGTTTGTAAAAATGGAGCTGACTGTAGCATATGAGGATGTTTTATAGTTATAGACATTTATTCTCCACAATATTCTATAATAACACACACGTACTGTTGATGGGGATAACCTTCGGCTTTCTTGAAGACTTTCAGGACAACATCTGAAACTATTAACTGAAGAATCAAGTTGTGGTAGAAACATCCTGCTCACCCCACAAATCAGCACCTTACAAGAGGCACTAATGGTGTGTTTCTATACAACTCATCGACTTCACTCTTTGAAACCACTGAACTAAACTTGTTTCAGACACATGAAGATATGTTTGCTGTGTGACTTGTTGAGAACAAGCCGTGTGGACCAACCGTACAACTAAACTGGCTGCTGCTGGCGACCCTTCATGGACGCTGTGGGTAAAATACCAGAGCATAGCCATTCTTATTTTAATATTCTCTTACTTTAACGTGTATGGTGCTGATAACTGTACTGGGAGAACCCTGCAACCGGTCCTGGGTCAGTCTTTATTTGGACTATTTGTGACGCTGCAGAACAGCCCTGACAAACCCAGCCATGAAGGGCTCACAGGCCAGTGTCCTCATAGCGCCAGCCAAATACTTTTGAAACATCTAAATAAGTATCGTCTAAAGTCTGAAGGATTTTATATCCGTCCTAAGTTCCCAGTTGTGTTGCGCACTGACGCTATTCTGTCACTTCTTTGTACAATTCATCCCAGACCATCACCAATGGTTTTCGGTTGGATGATAGTGGAGGCAGGTCATCGAAGATGGATTAATAAATGGCTGAAATGTGGTCTGGTCCTGTCATTGGTTCAATTAAGTACAGACCAACTGGGCCGTAGGCAGACACCAAGTCAATTTTGAATAATCACTGACAGTGTCATAAGCACTGTATCATAGCCACACCCGAAAACACAACGGTTGAATCCAGAAATCTCAAATGTGGATTCATCAGATCAAAGTAAAGACTTCCTCTCATCTTCATACCTCTCATCTAAGGTTTGTTCCTTTATGGCTCCTGGACCCAGGAAGTCTTTTCTCCTGATTGGCTTCCTCAGTTGTGCTTTCAATGCAACACCTTGACCACGAAGACCTGATTCACTAAGTCTCATTTCCAAAACTGTAAATGAGGTTTTTCTGCCTCATACTACTTGGAAACGTCTGCCAACTGAAGTGGTACTAAGGAGATTTTGTATTGTTTGGTTCAGCAGGACCCCACATGGATGTGGGGGTTAAAATACTGATTTCTACTTCAGTGTCATGCTCAACCACTCATTGTTTTCTTCTCTGTTGTTACATTCTTGAGTCAATTTAAAGTTGTAAAGTTAAATAAAAGCGTCAGGTGAGTTCGGCTCGGAGGAGTCTCGACCTGCTCGTAAATGCATTGCAACAAAACAGGGCTGCTGCCTTGTTCCTGTCACTCATAATGTCCCAGTGTTCAGCTTTGACCTGTTCTTTGTGCTCAAACAGCAGAACGACAGATCACAGAAACACAGACGGTGGAGAAGCAAATTACTCACATTTAAAGCCATTGGAGTGAATTGGCTTGAGCAATAATGTGAACTGCAACTGAATCACATGATCAAGAAGTAGCTGTGTCCGCATCCCTCAAGATGGAAGGAATCATTTAGAATATAATATCCATCCATTATCTATACCCGCTTAATCCGTTTCCGGGTCACGGGGGTCTGTCGGAGCCTATCCCGACGCATATCAGGCGAAAGGCAGGGGTCCACCTGGACAGGTCGCCAGTCTATCCAGGGCCACATACAAACAACCAATCACACTCACATTCACACCTAGGGAGAATTTAGAAAGATCAATTAACCTACCCTGCATGTTTTTGGACTGTGGGAGGAAGCCGGAGTACCCGGAGGGAACCCACGCAAGCACGGGGAGAACATGCAAACTCCACACAGAAAGACCCACCGGGCCGGGAATCGAACCGGGATAGAATATAATATTTTGAATGAATTTTTTGAAGACTTACAGGAGCACCTGGACTGCCTGGAGATCCTGGAAGACCCTGAAGACGCAAATAAAAGCAGTCAAAAACAAAGCGAAGTCACTGGTATATAGGTTCTGAGGATGCCTGATGACAGCAAAGACATGCTTACGTCTCTTCCATCTCTACCATTTTCTCCTGGGGCCCCTCGTGGGCCCTCTGGCCCAGGGACACCTGGGGGACCTTGAACTGATTTGTCAGGCTAAGGGAGGAGACCAATAGTTTGCATGTGAGACAGCCATATTAAATCAGCTGCAAATTCAAGAATTGTACATTAATCAATAAAAACTTTGTCTGCAGCATGAGTATAGTTAACTTGTCTTCCTCATCCTCACAAGTATGTCAGATCTTTAGAGCACAATAAAACATGTTCTGCAACAACATCTATTATTCTCATGGACAAATATCCCATAGTGCAAAAGAGATCCTGTTACACGCCCCAAATCTCTCCACGAGCGTAGGTTGTTGTTCCCGGCCAACGCTGAGGAGAAGCTGTGCCCTCACGGATGAGCCTGCTTCCAGCAATGATTTATTCTTGATAAATCGATCCAAATTTTAATCATTTGGGACTGTACTGACAAGCTAACGAGCTCAAGAGCGATCACACACTTACAGATGTCCATGACAGTGAACTGTCAATCAAAGTTGTGGCACCATTTGAAGGATAAGCAGCAGGAGTAAACTGTGAGCTGCTCAGTGGACTCAGGACCTATCCTAGAGGGGTACGTTTGTTGTCCAGCCAGCAGAAACACGTACAAACCACACGAAAACAACACATTATAAACGATTGGCACTAGACATCAGAATGATCTGTTTAGGGAACCTCAAAGGATTTTTTTTTCTATTTGTTCACTTTAGGTTTTAATGGCAAACCATATCTGTGACAGGCACCAGCTAAATAAACTCATTAGAAGGAGGAAGGCTTGGATAAGCCAGGATGGATCCAACCTTCTTAACTTCTACAGTGTATGATCACTTAAGTTTACACACCTTCCCAATGTCCATATCAGTCAGTTCGTGTTAGTGAGAGACAGTGATCCAAACCAGCAAATAGAAGAAAAAGTCATTTCAATGAACAAGAGTTAATTATCCTCATAAAAGTCACGTGAACATTAAAACCTAAAGTGTATAACAAGAGTGCACATGGTTATTAGATGTTGCTTAAAGGTCAACTGATCATCAATAAAAGTGCCAGAATATTATCTCTATTGACTTACAGGCCTGTATTCTTGTCCATAGTCAGAGTCATCTGGGAGGAGAAATCAGTTTCAACAATAAGGTGAACCCATGAGGGTGCAAAAAAAAATGGTGGCCTGGTTTCTTGTACACCTAGACGTTTTTTGCTCTAGATTCTTTTAAATCTGCAACTTCAAGGATGAATCTGTCCGAAAAAATAATATAACTTGCTAGTGAGAATGTTTTATTGTGCTCTTAAGGTTTGACTAAAATGTGATACCATACAAGGCAATGTTGTTTCTAAACATGGTTAAAGTTCTAGACGTGGACGAGGTTCCACACATGGACGAGGTTTTACACATGGATGAGGTTCTAGACATGGACAAGGTTCTACACATGAACGAGGTTCTACACATGGATGGGGTTCTACACATGGACGAGGTTCCAGACATAGATGTGGTTCCACACATGGAAAAGTTTCCAGACATGGACGAGGATTTATACATGTATGAAGTTCCAGACATGGATGAGGTTCCAGACATAGACGAGGTTCTAGGTATACGGTTCTAGACATAGACAACATCACAGACATGGACGTCACTGATATGAACAAGGTTCTAGACATGGACGAGGTTCCAGACATGGATGAGGTTCTAGACATGGACGAGGTTCGAGACATGGAAAGGTTCCAGACATGGATGAGGTTCTAGACATGGACGAGGTTCCAGTCATGGATGAGGTTTTAGACATGGACAAGGTTCCCGACAGGGATGAGGCTCTAGACATGGACGAGGTTCCAGACATGGAAAGGTTCCAGACATGGACGAGATTCTAGACATGGACAAGATTCCAGACATGGACAAGGTTCTAGACATGGACAAGGTTCTAGACATGGACAAGGTTCCAGACATGGACGAGGTTCCAGTCATGGACGAGGTTCCAGACACAACAGAGGTTCCAGACATGGACGAGGTTCCAGACACAACAGAGGTTTTAGACATGGACGAGGTTCTAGACAGGGATGAGGTTCTAGACATGGACGAGGTTCTAGACATGGACGAGGTTCCAGTCATGGATGAGGTTTTAGACGTGGACGAGGTTCCAGACATGGACGAAGTTACAGACATGGATAAGGTTCTAGACATGGACGAGGTTCTAGACAGGGATGAGGTTCTAGACATGGACAAGGTTCCAGACATGGACGAGGTTCCAGTCATGGACGAGGTTCCAGACACAACAGAGGTTCTAGACATGGACAAGGTTCTAGACATGGACAAGGTTCCAGACATGGACGAGGTTCCAGTCATGGACAAGGTTCCAGACACAACAGAGGTTCTAGACATGGATGAGGTTCCTTCAGTATTGGTGCCCTGACAACCTTGTGACACCCGTAATAAAGTAATTTCCTGGTTTGATTTAGGCACTAAAATCATTTGGTCAGATTAAGGAAAAAGCTGCAGTTCAGTGCAAAATGCAGCGCTTTTTAACATTCACATTTAACCATTTCACCCAACTGCCCAAAGCACTAAATAAGTCATTGCAAAACTCTTGTTTTAACAGATTTATTACCAAAGGGTCCTTTAAACATGTGACATCGTCGGAGTGAAAATGAACATATTTAGAAAAATCTGGTGTCATGATGAAAGTGGAAGATATACACATATCATCTGTTTGTGTGTGTGTGTGTGTGTGTGTGTGTGTGTGTGTGTGAGAGAGAGAGAGA